>VSMD01089459.1:0-11830 GCA_008750895.1 Mirza zaza
ATGGTAATGAGGAAGATAATAACGTACTAATAGAGATAGGTTGGTAGACGTGGTGAGAACATGTGGAAGGTCCCTTCTGATAGCTTCGATTTTCTCGGGGAAGTTTTCTAGGGAGCAAGATCATCAGTTGAGACTAATTGGGAAAGAGGTTTGGGAGTTTGGGGGAGACAAATTGTGGAATAATGGCCTAACATAATGGGAGAACAAAGGAATTAGGGAAATGTAATATTTTTCCTGGCAACATTGAGGCCACTTGAGATTAGTGGTAATCAATACATATATTTTTAAGTAGTCATGACTGTGTGTTTTCCTCCAGGCATGGTCGGCTTCCTAGATACAAGGGTTTTCAAAGGGTGAGATTTAAGGAAGGGTTGAGGGTTCTCTGGAAGTGCAGTATAGAAGTTGTAGAGTCAATGAATTAGAGGTGTCTGTGGGGTCAAAGAGTTGTTGGTGTCTTAGACATTTAGGGGAAATGAATGGGAAGAATAAGATGTAGTTTTCATAGAATGTGAAACTTGAAGATGAGATTAGGGAGGGTGACAAGGGTGCTGATAATAACAAATTCTAGGGTGTACCATGACTGAGGGAAGGTTGAAGACCAAGGAACTGAGAGTCCAACTCTCTTCAGTGATGTACAAGTGCCACCACTGGCAGAGAGAAGATGCCACCAGAATCGAGAAGACTCTGTGGACTCCTTCATCTGTCCTGCTCATCATAGGAAGACCCACTGGCAGAGAGAAGATGTCACCAGAATCGAGAAGACTCTGGGGACTCCTTCATCTGTCCTGCTCATCATAGGAAGACACGCGGAGAGTGCTGTTATGAGGGACTCCTACCCGTCACATCAGCTGAGGGTTTCAGACCCATGGAACCCTGTGGGCTCATCCTGGCAGCTAGAATCATGGCAGTTAGTCCACAGTAAAATCAGAAAAATATACTGAATCCTACTTATAGAACTCTTTTTTCCTCTTAAGATGGCCCAAAAGATTATCTACGCTGACTTCTTTGGTGTCCTTTCTCAGATAAGAACCATGGCATGCATCATGGTCACCAAAAACACACAATAATGTCAGAAGGTCAATGTTCCCTTATAATTCCTGGTAGGTTGCTTCCTTTGTCCCTTTTAGGAAAATAGAGTCAGTCTGATGTTCTTTCAGTTCTGTAGACCCTGATTTCCAGAACTCCAAAGGGAGCTAGGGTGAAATGGGGGGGGGAAACGCAGCAAGTAGACTGCTCAGCAAAGTTACACTTTATACACTGGGGAATGGGGGTAAGAAGCTTCTCCTATGCAACCAGGCTCACAGAGAGGAAACTTAGTTAAAAGTTAAAACTGAGATCATCTTGAATGTCTTTCATATCTTCCTTTATTTACTTGACATTATGCCATTATGTTATAATGTTTTACATTATAACAATGTAAAACATTAACATTGTTTTGTTAAGGCAAAATAACTTGCAAATATATAATTTTAATTCTTACGGTATGTTATAATTTGGAAATACTACCACATACATGATCAACTCTCCTGTCATAGAGTATTTAAGTTATAATCTTTTGTAATTATAGATGACATTGAATAGAGAAATGTATTTACATAAGTAGGTGTCCATCTCTCATAATTTGCTTTGGATCAATTCTGAAAGGAAAGTATATTAACCATGTTAATGGGATCTCTCTCTCTCTCTCTCTCTCTCTCTCTCTCTATATATATATATATATATATATATATATACACACACACACACATATATAGTCAAATTTTTTTTCCATTCAGATTGTAGCATTAACAACATCTCATCTGCAGTAGTTAGGGAATATCTCTTTCCTATTTTGATATACCCTTACCAACCCAAAATACTTAATTTACAAGATAGCTCATGGTTTTAAGAGTGTAGAACTTCAATGAAAAAAGAAAACAGGTATGTTGAGCAGGAAGTTAGAGGATGCCAATAATTATATATCCATTAGAAAGTAATAAGTTATGTGAGAAAGCAAAGCATTAGGGTTTATTTGGGTAAAGCTGAAAGAGGGGAGAAGCGGACAATGAAGCTGACACAAAATTAATACTTAGCGGGGACGGAAAACCTCATCCATTGCAAGAGCTCACAGAAACTCATTAGCTCAGAGGAGAACACCTGTCAAGGTTTGACCTTGCAGATATTTTCGCTGATCTGAAGTTAGAAGCATAGAGGGAGACTGTCACACCAAAATTAATTCCAATCAACAGGGAGGAATACATTGGCATGGGAAAATTATCATGAGAAAAAAAATAAGTCCACTATATCAGAAAAGGAGAAAGCTTCCTTTGTGTAATTCTTTGAAGCAGACTCTCAATACAAAGGAAAGGATTTGATTCTATGTCCTGGAGCTCTCTTAAGAAAGATGGATTAAGAGAGTTTGAAAGCTCTAAAAATGTAATTATCTAGGCAATAACTAATTATTCCAATGAGGTAGAAAAATGAAGCGTAAATTAAGAAATAAATGAATTCTACAGAGTGTTTTCAGTGAATTTCTATGGAAATAGGTGTGTACAGCAGCAGAAAGAATGAGCATACAGCCAAGGACAGGTGTAGGATGCTGGCGTGGACGAATCAGGAAGGTGAAATGCTCAAGTCAGCTGTGGGCGTATATATAAGACCAATAAATTCTAAGGAAAAACCAAACACCTAAGCAAGAAAGGGATGGACCCTTCTTGAAATGGATGTTTGAATGTTAACAGATAATAGAAAGAAATAAAAACATCAATTAGATTTTTATTTTATTTACCTGTTCTCCCACTTTAATAATAACATTCAGAATAAAAAGATCAGAAAATGTTATAAAAATAATAAATTTATTCAAGCAATGCATGTTAAAAATCATTAGGCTGTAGGATGTTGGGAAACAGGATATTTGCAAAGTGCCAAGTGTCACTACAGATTACTTACAACTCAAAAGGGAAAAATAAGCCTTTATATGGAAGAGACCTAATGGGCATACCTTAACAAAGGGACAGAGCGCTGTGTTGTGGGACATCCTGATATTATGTGTCTAATGATATGTTCAATAGAAAGTATTCTTGCCAGAAATGTTTAACCTGAATCTAATTAAGCTTCCAGACCTAATTTCCAATTAACAGGAAATACTGGGGTTAGATGCAAGATGGCAGAGTGGGAAGCTCTAGGGGTCATATTCTCCAGCAAAGCAACCATTCAGCTGGAAAGAGCAATTCAAATCAATTAATTGGGAACACTAAAACCTAATTGGACACTTATAACAACCAGGGGACTGCTTGATGAAGGCAGAGTCTGCTGACATTTTCTAAGTGAGCTGCACATGCAAAACGACTACCACCCACCATTCCTCGGCCTCACCACAGCTATGGGGATAGACACCCATGTTTCTGGAACAGATGTCTGGTGCCAGGGTGAGCAGTGGGGACCTTGTTTTCTAAAAGTTTTGTGTAATATGATTTGTTGGTCTGGCAGCATCCTGAGGGACTAGCTTGCGTGCTTGCCTTGGTTTCAGTCCTCTCAGGAGCAATAGATTCCATTGAAAAATTTAAAGAGAAAAGACCCCTTTCTCCCCCTTTTGGAGCCAGACATCTTAAGGAAATCTTTGTGAGGTCACTGGCTGACAGCAGAGATAATGGAACAGAAATTTCAGTGATCACACACAACAAGGAATATACACTTTGCAAAAATAGTTTGGAAAAGTCACAAATGGATGACTCCAGCTCTCAGAAAGCAAAAACCAGCAATCCCTGAGGGTTAAGAGGAGCATATTCCTAGGGTTACTGCATTTTAGTACGCAGAATATCAGATTCTCAACAAAAAGCTAAAACAGACAAAGACACAGGAAAGTGTAGCCAGTTCACAAGAAAAAGAAATTTGGCAGGAACCACCTCTGAAGAAGCCCAGATATTAGAATTAGTAGTCAAAGATATGAAATCAACTGTGTTGAATATGTTCAATGAGCTAAAGGATACCATTCACAAAGAATCAGGGAAACAAAATGAATAAACAAAATGAGAATACTAATAAAGAGCTAGAAATTATACAGAAGAACCAAACAGAAATGCTGGAGCTGAAAAGGATAATAACTTAAACAGAAAATTCACTAGAAGGATTCAACGGCAGTTTTGAGCAGGCAGATACACAAAATGTGACACATACATATAAATTATAATAAAATAGTATTCAATCATAAAAAGGAATGGAGTTCTGATACATACTGTAACTGCAAGAACCTTTAAAAATATGCTAAGTAAAATAAGGCAGACACAGAAGGATAAATATTACATGATTCCCCTTATATGAGGTATCTAAAATAGACAAATTCATAGAGATAAGAAGTAGAATACAAGTGAATATCCCTTATCCAAAATTCTCAGGAAGCATTTCACATTTCAGATTTTTTTGGATTTTGGAATATTTCCAAATGTACAATTTCCTTCAGCGTCCTTTCATTCAACAAATAACTGCTGATCATTGTCTCCTATGTTCCAGGGACTATTCTAAGTCCTGGAAATATAGCAATGAACAAAACAGACAATAATCCTTGTTCCATGGAGCTTTGATTACAGTGGGAAAAGAGAAACAGCAAGCAGAATAAATAAGTAGCCTATATAGTATATAAGAAGTATATAGGTGATGAGGAGAAAAATAGGTCAGGGTAGGGGAGATAAAGGGTTTCACGGTGGAGACAATGCATATAACTATGAGCAGGGTGAGCAGAGCAAGCATCATTAGAAGGTGTCACCTGAGCAGACATTTGGAGGTGACACGTGGACAGTGGGAAGTGCAGCCCTGGAAGAGGGTGGAGCCAGTGCAGAGACCACGGGGTAGGAATAATTCTGGTGCTTTCAAATAAAGTGTGGTGGTCAGCATGGCTGAAGCAGAGGCAGGAAAGGGAAGATTAGGACAAGATGGGTGGCTTTAGGGCTGGAGCAGCATTGACAGCTCTTTAACCAGGTAGTTTGGTGACAAGGACAATGGAGAGAGGGACAGATGGAAACAAGTTAAGTACTGAGCTATGGAATCTAAGCATGTGAGAGAGGCAGGGAGACGACATCGTGGAACTGAGATAGAGTCAAACAGTGGTTGGAACAAAGAATCGGAGACCCTGGTAGGGCTGGAGAACAGCTAATTTAGGTTATCTGAATAAATGAATGGGAAGGATTGGAATTAACAGGGAATGAGATGTTTAAAATTGAAGTCTGGAGGTGCACAGCTGTTTGTGTTGACAATGTCTGTGACAGAACTATGGAAATGGGTCTCTAAAGTGGGATGGAGGAAAATATCACGAGAGTTGAGGCCATCAAGGCACTAGGACAATAGGGTGAATAACATGTATGGATGTTAAGGATACCAATGAAGACAGAAGCTGGTGAAAAGAAAGGAAGAGCCAGATATTAAGGTTATAAAAGAGTATAAAGTTCTAAAAGATCTATAGTTACTTATAAGATGTATTTAAAGAAAGATTTACAAAATTGTAAAAGACGGCGCCAGGGACTTTGGCCATGATGGAGTAACGTGAGCCACACTAGCCCTCCGGCCATCAGGAATTTTGTTACCAAACCCCACATCTAAGGCAGCTATGTTTCAGTCATTGGACACCAGGCATGCAAAACTGTAGTGTTGAGAGAAAGGTAACTCATGAGGTAGCCCCGCAATTAGCCCTACTCTTTGCCTGGGGGCAATTTCCCATCCATAATGCACAGATTCAAGAGCAAGAAGAGCATGGTTGTCCCACAGAACCGAGAAGGCGGGGATCAGTGTTTGGGGCTGCTGCGCCAGCTGGAGTTTGCAGGGAAGAGCACTGGTGAGGAGAGGACTGCACAAAGGGGTCCACGGAAGCCTGCCGAATGGGGTTGGGGGAGCGGCTTCCTTGTCCAGTCTTTGCCAAGGGCCAGCTCGCACACACACAAAGGATATGCAAGGTTCCTGGCTCCTACAGAGTTGAAAGTAGAGCAAAGATACCAAAGATTGATCAGGGTGAGGATTTTGGAGTTCTGGTCAGACAGAGTGGAGAGACCTTGCTAAAGGTCAGGCATTCAGCTAAAAAAAAAAAAAAAAAAAAGAAAAGAAAACACACAAACCCATGCCTCTCAGGAGTAAGAACCACATTTGAGAGTAAGACCTACGTTAGGACTACAATAACAACCATACTTCTGCCCTTACAAGCATAAAATCAAGCCTATGCAATTTTAAGGTGAGAAGCCAGTGATTGAACTGCCTGATAGAACAAAAATCAGAACTTCGGAGGTAAATAACAAAACTCAGTCCCTATAACATATCATCTAAAGGGTTCAGTATATAATCAAAAATTCCCAGAAAGGAAAGGAAACAGTAAAGTACGACTTACAGTCAAGAAAAAACAGCAATCAGTAGAAACCAGTCCCACAGGGGTCCAGATGTATTTATCAGACAGACTTCAAAGCAGCTTTTATAAATATGTTGAAAGGCATAAAGTACAATATGGTCTTAATGAATGAACAGGGAATCTGAGAAGAGAGGGAGCGCATTTATAAAAAGAAAAAAGAAGAAAGAAAAAACCAAATGGAAATTCTAGAACTAAAAAGGAACTAAGAAGTAAGAACTGAAGTGAAAAATTTTCTGAACAGGCTTAATAGAAAACTGGTGATGAGAGAAGATAGGGTCAAGTAAACCTGAAGATGGATAAATAAAAGTTATCTAATTGGAAAAACAGAGGAGAAAACTAATGATGAAAAATGGACACAGCCTCAGTAATATGGGAGACAATATCAAACTGTCTAACAGATGTAGAATTGAAATTCCAGATGGAGAGAAGAATAAGAATAGAGAGGAAAAAATATTTAAGAAAATAATGGTCAAAAATTTCTAAATTTGAGCAGAAAATATGACTTACCAATCAGAAAAGTTCAGTAAAACCCAAGTGAGATAAATATAAAGAAAAGCACACCTCCATGCACTACTGTCAAGTGACTACAAGCAAAAGATAGGCCAGGCGCAGTGGCTCACGCCTGTAATCCAAGCACTTTGGGAGGCTGAGGCAGGAGGATTGCTTGAGGCCAGGAGTTTGAGACCAGCCTAAGCAATACAGCGGGACCTCCATCTCTACAAAAAATAAAAAAAATAAAAATTAGCCAAGCCTAGTGACACACACCTGTAATCTCAGCTACTCAGGAGGCTGAGGCAGGAGCATCACTTGAGCCCAGGAGTTTGAAAGTTTGAGGCTGCAGTGAGCTGTGATGTTGCCACTGTGCTCTAACCCAGGCAACAGAGCAGGAGCTTGTTTAAAAAAAAAAGCAAAAGATACAGAGAAATTTCAAAAGCACCCAAGTGGGGTAGGGCAGTGCCCTGGGGAGGGGCACATTGGAAATAGCCAAACGGTTTAAATATCAAGGTTGACTTCTCCTCAGAAACAATGGAGGACAGAAGACAATGGTACAACATCATGACAGTGCTAAAAATTAAAACTGTCAACCTCAAATTCTGGATTAAGCAAAACTACTTTCAAATCCAGGGTGAAAAAAAAAAAAAAAAACATTTACAGATAAGCCAAAGTTGAGAGAATTTTCGCCAACCTACTTGTGCTACAAGATATGCCAAAGGACGTTTTTCAGGCTGAGGGGAGATGGCACCAGATGGAAACTTGGGTCTAGATGCTAAAGAAAGGAGTGGGGATCCAAAGAAATGGTAAAGTAGTGAGTAACTATAAAAGAATATTTTTCCTTCTTAATTTCTTAAAAGGATAAGTCTGTTTATAAAAAAAAAAGGCAGCATCCGGAGGGTGGCAAAGGAGTAGATGCTAAAGATTGATAACATTAATGTCAAGAAATGAGAAAAAATGACTTACAATCAGCATTAGAGGAAGAGAAAAATAGCTCTGTTTTTCCAATAAAAAGCTTTCTTAGTGGGAGTGAGTACTTTCATTAAATTTATTGAAAACATTATTGTATCATATAGCATCAAATAAATAAGTCCCAAATTCAGAACTGACACAGGCTTCATCATCAGATACTATTCAATAAAAGTAGAAACTTGCGTAATATTTGAACAACAAAATCTCTACTCTAGATTTTTTAAATGCTATAAAATTAGAGAAATAGACATGAAAATAATAGACTTTTAAAGTAAATATGACAGTTGGCCTTTGAACAATGCAGGGCTGAGCTGCCTGCGTTCACTTATATGTGGATTTTCTTCTGCCTGTGCCTCCCCTGAGACAGCAAGACCAACCCCTCCTCTTCCTCCTCCTCCCCTGCCTACTGAACATGAGGACAACGAGGATGAAGAACTTTATGACGATCCACTTCCACTTAATGACTAGTAAATAGATTTTTTCATTCTTGTGAATTTTCTTAATGCTATTTTGTTTTCTCTAGCTTTCTTTATTGTAAAGAATACAGTATATAATATATATAACATACAAAATATGTGTTAATCAACTATTTATGTTATGATTAAGGCTATCGGTCCACAGTGGGCTATTAGTAGTGAAGTTTTGGGGAAATCAAAAGTTACACGCAGATTTTTGACTCTGTGGAGAGTAGCTGCCCCTAACCCCACATTGTTCAAGGGTCAACTGTAAGGCTGGGCACGGTGGCTCATGCCTGTAATCCTAGCATTCTGGGAGGCTGAGGCGGGCAGATCGCTTAAGGTCAGGAGTTCGAAACCAGCCTGAGCAAGAGTGAGACCCCTATCTCTACTAAAAAAGATAGAAAGAAATTAACTGGCCAACTAAAATATATAGAAAAAAACTAGCTGGGCATGATAGCACATGCCAGTAGTCCCAGCTACTCAGGAGGCTGAGGCAGAAGGATCATTTGAGCCCAGGAGTTTGAGGTTGCGTGAGCTAGGCTGACGCCATGGCACTCTTGCCCGGGCAACAGAGTGAGACTCTGTCTCACACACAAAAAAACAAAAACAAAAAAAAGAGTCAACTGTATATAGTATAGTGTGGGAGTTATCTTTCCTTAAACGTGGAATGAGTTTAGCTTAAATACACTAGCCACACAGCCTTTTTGAAGGGTTTTTCCCCTAAAATTTCCAATTTTTTAACGGTTATTATTTTACTCACTTTTTTTTGTCTTTAGTCAATGTTGGCAATTTCCAATTTTTTTCTAAAATTATCTGTTGAATTGAGATGTTTAAATGTATTACATTCAACTTCATGTCACCTTATTTTAAAATTTGTTTTATTTCTGATTTCTCCTTTTTGTTTCTTTATTAGATATTCCTAATTTAGTTTTTCAAAAACTCAATTCTTTTTTGAAGATCCTTGATTTGCTTTTTCAAAGAGCTTCATCTTAAATTGACTTATGAATTCTGCTTTGAAAAAAAGCTTTTCCTTTTTTTTGTTTGTTTTTCTTTAATGTTTTCCTCTTCATACTTTCCTTAGATCTTTTCTCTTTCTCTCCTTGAAATGTTTTCTTTGAATACTTAGTTCATTTATTTTTATTCTTTCTTACTATTGAAAACTCTTGTGGCGATAAATTTATTTCTGGACAGAGCTATGGCACGATTTCATCTGTTTTCTTATGGAGTATTGAAATCTGTACCCGCTGCAGAGATGGATGGATATGTGGAAGGAAGACACAAAAGTGTTATCAGTGGTTATTTCTAGGTAGGTAGGACGAAGGTCTGTTTTAACAGTTTTCCTTTCACGGCAGGTGCCAGGAGAGTGGTGCTTCCTGACAAGCAGGCCACGGGGTCCACTGGGCCCACCCAGGCTTCCAGAAGGCACCGGGACACTGAGGGCAGGTGGGGCGTGTTGTGGTAAAGGCGGGAGGACCCCAGATACCGCTCTGTTCTCTGCAGCCCCTCCAAGTTCACCAGGCTAATTTCAAAGCCCACCCACATTCCTCCTTCGTTGCACTTTCTTCCACTCCCAAATTCAAGAGTTCTTCCTTTTCTCCCTCTCTCAATTCAGAGGGTTCTTTCTGGTCTGGGATGAGAAAAGAAGTTTGGTAAATTTTACTCTTCTGGATGAGAATTCTCCCAAATCTGTTATCTCAGCCTCCGAAAGGCAGACTTCTGAAATGTAAAAGCTAGTAATTTAACCCTGTGTCTACAAATTCTCTGTACTCAGTGGGGAAGGGCTAACTGGAGGAAGGAAATATTGGCAACAAAAAACATATTAGTTAATATTGCAACTATGTTCCCCAGCCACACTCGTTCTCTGGACTCCCTACTTGGATGTCATAGGCTACATCCTAGAATATGGCATTTCACAGCTTGTGGAATTCAAAACTTTTTGTTCCATGACAAAGCATTTTGACTATTTGTAGAATTTTACCATTTTGCAAAATCTGCTTGGCTTTACAAAGGCACTGTATTAGTGTGGTTAGAAGTCTCCCAACTGTAAAACTGTGTTTCTATGAAATTAAGACACTCTGAAGCATGAGATGAAAATAACTTCTGATTCTCATAATCCAGTTCAATACATTTTTGAGAGGTTTAGTCTCTATTGAACAAAGAACAAATCTGACTTTAGAAGCTACAGTTAATTCTTGAACAAAACGAGGTTGAACTGCCCGGGGCCACTTTATGAGTGGATTTTCTTCCTCCTCTGCCACCCCTGAAACAGCAAGACCAACCCCTCCTCTTCCTCCTCCACAGCCTGCTCAATGTGAAGATAATGAGGGTTTATGATCATCCACTTCCACTTATAAATAGTTAATATACTTGCTCTTCCTTACGTTTTTCTTAATAGCGTTTGCTTTTCTCTAGCTTACTTTATTTTAAGAGCACAATATATAATATGTATAACATACAAAATATGTTTTAATTGACAGTTTATGTTATCAGTAAGGCTTCCGGTTAATAGTAGGCTATTAGCAGTTAAGTTTTAGGGAAGTCAAAAGTTATATGTAGATTTTCAACTACATGGAAGGATTGACTCCCCTAACCTTCATGTTGTTCACTGGTCAACTGTACAGTTCTATTGTGTCTAATTTTCCTGATGTGTACTTTACTTAACACTATAATCTAGATGCCCACAAACAGCTCCCTGTACCTATCTCTACCTGGGCTTGGGACTTCCCCTCAAGGCTACCTTATAATTGATCTTGTATGACAAAAGACTCCATAAATTAAAGGAGAAATAATGTACTAGAAGAAAGCATTTGCAACCTATATAACTCTAAAGATGACAATTATAATATGTAGAGAAATCCTACAAATAAAACAAAAAAGTTACTGGAATTAGAATGTTCCTAACACAAATAAATGATAAATGCCTGAGGTGATGGATACCCCAATTACCTTGATTTGATTAATCCACATTGTATACCTGTATCAAAACATCACATGTACCCTATAAAGATATATAACTATTATGTACCCATAATAATTAAAAATTTTAATTTTTTTAAAAAAATGATAAGCATACTCTGAGAATTGGGTAAATGAAAATTAAACAATAATAAAATACAATATTATTGTGTATAACAGATTGACAAAAACTTTCAGGTATGATAATATATAGTATTTCCTAGAGCATGGAGAAAGTAGTATTAATCTACAATGCAGATAGGAATATTATTTAGTACCACCGATTGGAGGGTGATGACAATATCTATGAAAATTTAAAATGAATATCCTCTATTGCTCCTGAAATTCTTATTCTTGATATGTACCAGTATTGAAATATCTCAAAGACTATTAATAGTTTTTTTTTTTTTAAGAAAAATAAAGTTGCGGCAGAAGAATAAACATGTGTACAGGCACATAAACAGCAAAGCCATATGCAAAAAGAGAAAAAAAAATCCATAAATAAGGACCAACTAAAAAGCATTGTTATCTGTGTGGACTATTAAAGACAGTCAAGTAAGCCTTTGGATTTATTATTTTCCTAATTTTT
>VSMD01089460.1:0-33353 GCA_008750895.1 Mirza zaza
TGGCATCAGCCTAGCTCACAGCAACCTCCAACTCCTGGGCTCAAGCAATCCCGCTGCCTCAGCCTCCCAAGTAGCTGGGACTACAGGCATGTGCCACCATGCCTGGCTAATTTTTTCTATATATATATATTAGTTGGCCAATTAATTTCTTTCTATTTTTATAGTAGAGATGGGGTCTCACTCTTGCTCAGGCTGGTCTTGAACTCCTGAGCTCAAACGATCCGCCCACCTCGGCCTCCCAGAGAGCTAGGATTACAGGCTTGAGCCACCGCGCCTGGCCTTCTACTAAAATTAGAAAGAAATTAATTGGCCAACTAAAAATATATATATATATATATAAAAATTAGCCAGGCATGGTGGAGCGTGCCTGTAGTCCCAGCTACTTAGGAGGCTGAGGCAGTAGGATTCCTTGAGCCCAGGAGTTTGAAGTTGCTGTGAGCTAAGCTGATGACACAGTACTCTAGCCCGGGCAACAAAGTGAGACTCTGTCTCAAAAAAAAACAAAAAAAGAAACTTCTGTTCTATCTAGTCTATGTTTCTTACTGGTCAACAAGGAACAGTTAAAATACACAAACATCCTAAACACTAAAAAGAAGATAATCCTAAATGTCATTGCTAGTAATTCAGGTATTAATTGGAATGATAAAAGAATAGAAAATAGGAATTAGAAGAAAAAGAACCTTTCAGGTTTGCCTTTCCTGACTTCCTAAAAGAGAGCTATATTTTGCTTGTCAAGAGGAACCCACTTTTCATCTAGATGTCTGGACATGGAGCATATTTCCCCGAACTCTACTTCACATTGGCTTTCGTCAGTGTAGAACCCCAGCAAGAGGTCAGAGAGGAGGAGGAGGGTGACACACAGGGTATTTGTTTCCCTTACTCCTGTGGCTCCTTCCCTCAGAGCTACCATAAATTAACTGTAACCCTGAACCAAAGCTGAGTGCTCCTCTCAAGATAGCTCACTCCTGGCTCACTCCTTCTCCCTTGGTGTTCTAGTAATTGATCCTTTGCTTTTTGTGACTGAAGCAAGGTTATTCGGATGGGCCTGACCCTGTCCCTCCTTTGAACTTTCTGGTGGTTCTACAGAACAACCTTTTTGAAAATAAAACCTATTCAAAGTATTCAAACTATTTTGAGTGTGCCATTTGCTTCCCATTGGGACATCAATCAATACTCTCACTTTTGCTCGTGCAGCACTCTCAGGATAAATATGCTGCTTCTCTCTATCTCTTTGGTGAACTTCTTCTAAACATGTTTCCAAGTACACTTGCATAGCATTAATCCTCTGTAATTTCCTCTGTTACCATCATAGAACAAACTGTTTACTCATTTTTTTTGCTCCAATAGCACTTTATGTTTAAAGTATACACATACATACACACACACACACACACACACACACACACACACATATATATATATATTAAAATGCAGTAAAAGCACCACAGATCAAGGGCTGTACTTGACACAGAGCAGACATTCAATAATTATGTTAAATTACTATAAAACAACTTAGGAAATGTTTTTTCTATATAATAATGTTACTAAAGGCATATGTTTTAAAATAGTGAAAAAGAAATACCTTTAAATAAATTAGTTTTATTATGCATCCAAAGAAAAGAATGTTAAAGACATGAATAATATATGTCTATGCTTCAGGAAAGTAGTCTTGTATTCTTCCCTTATACTTTTACAGCTATGAATATTTAATTCACTGTATTATACTTTATTTTTAAAATATTTTGTTTGATAAACTCATTTAAAAACATAAAAGGGGACATTTACATGACATATAAGTAGTTAGATATATTTTGTCAAAGTGTTCAATTGAAAAGATCAGGTGTTTTGCAGAGAAAATAAAACTATTATTTCAATGGTAGGTAACACTTCTTTTTTGTTAATGGTTACAAGATAGTCATACGAGAGATGTCCTCAAGTGAATTCTAAAGGTCAATCCCTTGTGGAATGAAATAAATTTTCAAGTTCAATCTAAAAGAAGATTTTTAATTAACAAAATAGACTACCTAGAGACAACTTTAGATTAAAAGGCCAAAAACCTCTAGTTGATTTTTATAAAGAATTTAACCCCTCCTCCAAAGAAAGTCTGATGCATCGTTTCTCATAAATGAATAATTATATCACTATGTTAGAGTCATGCACCACATAATGATATTTCAGTCAACAATGGATCACATACATGATGGTGGTCCCAAAAGATTATAATGAAGCTGAAAAATTTCTATCACTTAGTGACTTCATAGCCATCATAACGTTGTAGCACAAGTATTACTCACGAGTTTGTGGTGATTTTGGTGTAAACAAACCTATTGCCCTCCAGGTCATATAAAAGTATAGCACGTACAATTATGTATAGTACATAATACTTGATAATAAGCAACTATGCTACTGGTTTATGTACTTCCTATACTTACTTGTTATTGTTATTTTCTAGTGTACTATTATTTATGAAAAAAAAAGTTAACTGTAAAATAGCCTCAGGCAGGTCCTTCAGGAAGCATCCCAGAGGAAGGCATTATCATAGGAGATGACAGCTCCATTGCCTGTTATTGCCCCTGCAGACCTTCCCTTGGGACAAGAGATGGAGGTGGAAGACAGTGATGTTGATGCTCCTGACCCTGTGTAGGCCTAGGTAACTCTGGGTGGTTTTGTCTTAGTTCTTGACAAAAAAGTTTAAACATATATTTTAATTTTAAAAATAGAAAAATGCTTATAAAATAAGAATAGAAAGAAAATATTTTTATAACTATGCAATATATTTATAGCATACAGATTTATACCTTAAGTGTTATTACAAAAGAGTCAAAAGTTTAAAAAGTTAATAAAGTATTTAATGTAAAAGTTGTAGTAAGATAAGGTTCATTTAATATTGAAGAAAGAAAAATGTTTATACATTTAGTGGGGCATAAGTGTACAGTGTTTATAAAATCTACAGTGGCATACGATAATATCTTAGGAATTTATATTCACTCACCACTGATTCATTGACTCACCCAGAAAAATTTCCAATCCTGAAATATCCATTCATGTTAAGTGCCTCATACAGCTCTACCATTTTTTAATTTTTTATACCATATTTTTACTATATTTTTCTATGTTTAGGTATGTTTAGATATAAATATTTACCACTGTATTATAATTGCCTACAATATTCAGTACAGTAACATGCTATACAGGTTTGAAGCCTAAGAACAACACGCTGCAACATATAGCCTAGGTGTGCAGTAGGATATACCATCTAAGTTTGTATAAATATACTCTACAATGTTCACATAACAATGAAATTGCCTAAAGGTAATTTCTCAGAACACATTCCCATAGTTAAAGACAATGACTATATTATAATAGTATTTAAATGTTTCCTCAATATTTGAAATATCTAAAGACTATGAATAATATTTTGGGCATAAATTTCTAGTTAATTATCCTCACTGAAATTTTTAGAGAATAGTAATGAAGAAGGATTACAGAACAGTTTGATACTTGTTGAAAATTTATTTGCTGTTAAACATAGATTTTAGGCCCCGGGTACGGTGGCTCATATCTGTAATTCTAGCACTCTGGGAGGCCAAAGCAGGCGGATTGCTCAAGGTCAGAAGTTTGAAACCAGCCTGAGCAAGAGCGAGACCCGTCTCTACTATAAATACAAAGAAATTAATTGGCCAACTAATATATATAGAAAAATTAGCCGGTCATGGTGGAGCATGCCTGTAGTCCCAGCTACTCAGGAGGCTAAGGCAGTAGGATTGCTTGAGCCCAGGAGTTTGAGGTTGCTGTGAGCTAGGCTGACTCCATGGCACTCACTATATTCTGGGCAACAAAGCGAGACTCTGTCTCAAAAAAAAAAAAAAAACATAGATTTTAAAAGCCAGGTGATAATATAAAAGCTATTTTTTTTATTATCACATTATTTCATTTCATCAAGGTAAAGCAAATTGTTAAAGTAGAGTATAAGACAATGTATAGCATAGTTTAGAAAGTATAAAAGATTTGGAGTAAATGCGAAAGCATTTAGACACCTTCTTTTATAATCAAATGCCTTAAATCTGTAATCTAGACTTTGAGGCCCATCCTTCAAACATCTCTTGAGGAGACAAAAGAGGACAGTTGTATCTGCCTGGCAGACCTTGAATGCAGAACCACATGGCCGGCCAAAGCATAGGGAGTGTGGAGGATGTTCAGTGTGCCTCTAACAGGGAGGCCCTCGGGCTGATCCAGGTGGCCTTACCAAAGGAGAACAGGAGAAAAAAGACCCCACATATAACAGGCCAGAAAGGTGAATAAACAGGAAAAGCATGTTCCCAAATGTATGAAACTCCAACACAATATCCCCTCCCACATTCATGTGGCCTATCACAAAATCAATTTTATTAAGATTCTCTCTAAGGATAAAAATCTTTTCCACACTTGCTGATTTGAAGATAGGTTTCATTATTCTATTAAACTGTTTTACATGCTAAACTTTTGTGAGTACTCAAAATCACTTTTTATATATCATTTGTTTTATAAAGTTTCTAAATCTGTGATAACAATACAACTAGGTTTGGTACCTTACCAAATAGTTCTAATCTATATCCAAATTTTTGCTGTTCTCTTAAACTTTCCTCTATTTGGATATTTAAACAGTATCTCCCGCAATTACCACTCATCAATTATACATTCTAATATTTTAAATCAAACTTTGTACACAGGATAAAAACAAAATGATAAGTTTAAGTAAAAATAGGAAGGAGCAATATACCTTTAATTTGGAACCATGAGGTACCGGTACAGATCTATCCTGCTTCGGTGGGATATACAGCTCCCATTTTCCAAAATCCAGTTTTTTATATGGGTGTGAAAATGGATTCCAACCATCTAAAAAAAAGGAAAAAGACTAGTTAATTTCAAGCAAAGGATAATATATTGTTTACTTGTAAAAAAAATCAAATTGTCTAAAAAAATAGTTTTCTAAGATATTAATCAAAATAGCAGAGTAAGGCTGGCAGAGGGCCCCCTCCCTTCCCTATATTGAAAAAGAAAAGGCTCACAAGAGCAGACCCTCCCAGGACAAAACAGCCACGCCTTGCTGAGAAGAACCACACCCAGATGTCCACCCAAATGAGAACATTTTGGCTCCAGGATTCCACAGATATCTCCAGCCCCTCCTATTTCTCATTGACCACCCAAGGTCACAATGGAAAATCCCCAGCTCTTCCCGCCAAAAGTTCCTAGCCAGGCCCAAAAGGTATAAAAGGCCTTAGCCCCTTCAAATGTCAGCAACTTCTGGGGCCCCCCTCTCTTGGAGCCCCAGAACCTCGTCCAGGAGTGTATAATAAAGCCACATGAGGTGGCTCACACCTGTAATCCTAGCACTCTGGGAGGCCTAGGCAGGTGGATTGCTCGAGGTCAGGAGTTCAAAACCAGCCTGAGCAAGAGTGAGAACACGTCTCTACCATAAATAGAAAGAAATTAATTGGCCAACTAATATATATAGAAAAAATTAGCCGGGCATGGTGGCGCATGCCTGTAGTCCCAGCTACTTGGGAGGCTAAGGCAGGAGGATCCCTTGAGCCCAGGAGTTTGAGGTTGCTGTGAGCTAAGCTGACCCCAGGGCACTCTAGCCCAGGCAACAGAGTAAGACTCTGTCTCAAAAAAAAAAAAAAAAATAGTTCTAAACCCACATGGTTTGGCCCCCACTCTTTCTCTCTCTTTGTCTGTCTTTTTGTCGCCGCCGAAAAACCTTACAAGTAGCAGTTTAGAAAAAGTTATTCTTAATTTATCTATAAGAAATACCTTATGTATCTTAAAATTAAATAAAGATTATAACCATTTTTAACTGTACTTTCAACTCTAATACTTCTGTCATTAAACAGAATGTAAAAGAAAGTGATGAGTCTTTTAAAAAAAACAACAAAGAGATAATATGAACAAACAGAAATGCATTCTAGGTAATTAAATAAGGTATAAGCCACAGTTGTAAAAAAAAAAGATGAAAATACTTAAAATTATATAATATTTACCCAACTTCATAAGAGTGTGATAGAGGTGACTTAAAATCTAACAAAATGCATCAAATAAGAAATGTATAAATATATATGAACTATAGGAGGAAAAGAAAAGGTAGACTGCAGATCTCAGAAGAAAGCAAAAATGTACAATAGCAGACTTACACACACATGGAAACTTGACATAACATAAAAGAGACATTAAATCAGTGAGTAAAGGACATATTTAATAACCGGTACTGGGACAATTGGTTATCCTTAAGAAAAAAAAAGATGAAATGGATGTCTACCTAATAACAGGCCTAAAAATCATTTGAACATAGATTGATATTTAAGTATTATAGACAAAAATATAAAATGCTTAGAAGAAAATACAGAGAAATATATATTTCCAATCATGGGATTTATAAAGAGTTTTTTTTTTTTTTTTTTTTTTTGAGACAGAGTCTTACTCTGTTGCCCGGACTAGAGTGCCATGGCATCAGCCTAGCTCACAGCAACCTCAAACTCCTGGGCTCAAGTCATCCTACTGCCTCAGCCTCCCGAGTAGCTGAGACTATAGGCATGCGCCACCATGCCCGACTAACTTTTTCTATATATATTAGTTGGCCAATTAATTTCTTTCTATTTTTAGTAGAGACAGGGTCTCACTCTTGCTCAGGCTAGTTCTGAACTCCTGACCTTGAGTGATCCTCCCGCCTTGCCCTCCCAGAATGCTAGGATTACAGGTATGAGCCAAGGCACCCAGCCATATAAAGGGTTTTTAAATAAGAATTTTTTAAACCCTATGAAACTTTAAGGAAAAGACTTATACATTTGACCACTAAAGCTATAAATTAATCTTCATAGATAGATAAATAAATGGACAGAAAGACAAGACAAATTACCAAATGAGAGAACACATATGTAATGAAATTACCACAAAAGAAAGCATCCAAAATATGTGAAGAACATTATAAGTCAATGAGAAAAAGGAAACACACAGATAAAAAATGGACAAAGAATAGGCTCAGGGGAGGACACTTGACTGGCCAATAAACATATGTAATGATTCTCAAGCTCATTCATATTCAGAGAATCAGAAATAAAAAAACAATGAGATGACACTTCCCAGTCATTGGATGGGCAAAAATCAAAAGTTTGAAAATATCAAGTAAACAGTAAGGCTATAAAACATCCTGCTGCTGAGGGTATAACTGGTAAAAACAACTTGGCATCACATAGCAAAGTTGAAGATATGTTAATCCTAAGGCCCAACAATTCTACTCCTAGCAAACAGCATAGAAAAATGCTTAAGAAAGCATCCAAAAATGTTCACTGAAGAATTGTTTACAACAGAAAAAAAAACGGGAAGCTATCACATTTTAAAACAGCCAGAGAAAGGATAAAAGTCTGTGGTATAGCCCGAGGCTGTGGCTCCTGCCTATAATCCTAGAACACTGGGAGGCCCAGGCAGGGCATATTGTTTAAGGTCAGGAGTTCAAAACCAGTCTGAGCAAGAGCTAGACTCCATCTCTACTAAATTTGGAAAGAAATTAATTGGCCAACTAAAAATATATAGAAAAACTTAGCCAGGCATGGTGCACATGCCTGTAATCCCAGCTACTCAGGAGGCTGAGGCAGAAGGATAGCTTGAGCCCAGGAGTTTAAAGTTGCTGTGAGTTAGGCTGATGCCACAGCACTCTAGCCCTGGCAACAGAGTGAGACTCTGTCTCAAAAAAAACCAACTCTGTGCTATAATTAAACAACAGGATGCTATATGATGGTATAAAATGAATAGATTTGAGTGAATATATCAATATATACAAATATCTGAAACATAAAAGTTAATTTCAAACGAGTACAGAAAAATATCATTTATATCAAGTTTAGCAGATAGCAGAAGAGAAAAGCCACCAGCCATAGTGTCTCTGCAAAAAAAGACAGATTTTTTTTTTCTTTTCTTTTTTTGAGACAGAGTCTGACTTTGTTGCCCAGGCTAGAGTGAGTGGCCTGGCATCAGCCTAGCTCACAGCAACGTCAAACTCCTGGGCTCAGGAGATCCTTTTCTGCCTCAGGCTCCCAAGTAGCTGGGACTACAGGCATGTGCCACCATGCCCGGCTAATTTTTTGTGTATATATATATATATATTAGTTGGCGAATTAATTTCTTTGTATTTATAGTAGAGATAGGGTCCCACTCAGGCTGGTTTTGAACTCCTGACCTTGAGCAATCCGCCCGCCAGGGCCTCCCAGAGTGCTTGGATTACAGGCCTGAGCCACCCAGGCAGGCCAAAGATTTTAGAAGTGAAAAAAATAAACAAGCAGACAAACATAGATGGGAGGAGGGTCAGAAGTATAAACTAAATGAAAATTTTAAGGCCCCCCCCCCCCCCCCCACAACAGGCTGACTAAAGGAACCCCACATGGCCAAAGGAATATCCTAAAACTAAACTGCCTGCCAGGAGGAAGGAGATCAGACACGCCTTATCATGCCCCCCTCCCTTCCTGTCGACATCCTTTGTGAACCATTAACAGACCTAGGGATATGCAAGAGAACTCTGCAGGTCCTCAATTTACACAACAAATCTCCTCCAGTGGTTTATCTCAGATAACAGCTCCTTATGTTAAAACATTCCAAGCTTTTACACAAAGCTTCAACTCTTTAACCAATTACAAGCCAAAAAATTTTAAACCCACCTATAACCTGTAAGCCTCCACTTCGAGATGGCCCACCTTTTTGGGCCAAACCAATGTATGCCTCCCACGAATTGATTTATGACTTTACCAGTAACCCCTGCCTCCTTGTAATGTATAAAACCAAACAGTAACCCAGCCGCATGCAGTTCACTGCTCAAGGCTTCTTGAGTTTGGCTTCCACTCGGGGTCCTCAAATTTGGCTCAGAACAAATCTTTTTAAAATTATTTTACAGTTTGGCTTTTTTTCCTTGACACTTTGGCGTAGTCGGCAGGATCTCAGAGAAGACTCAGGACCGGGAAAGGAGCAGCGCAAACTCGGCGCCAGGTACCAGCACAGCCCTTTTGGGCCCTCGACTCCAAGCTTCTTTGGCGGAACTGGTAAGTCCTCCTGAGCTCTGAACCTCTTCATTTTTTGTTGATGGGCTTGGATTACTCTGAGCTGGTTCTTTTCTAGGAATTGTTGTTTGGGATACTAATTTAGGTTTGGAGGTGCATTCTAAAAGGGCTTCTCCATTGTCTTTTTATCTTAAAATTAATCTCAATTGGCTTTTCTGTAAGAAAAATAGGAAATACTTTAAAAGCAAGGAAAGATGAGGAGACTGACCTCCCTTGGGTACCTCAGTTAGTTCCTGGCGCCTCTACTTGCAAGTATTTTTGTAAATGAAGAGATTCAAAGGTATGCCAGGTTTTTTAGGGCTACAGCTAGTTAGTTGTAGCTAATTCTTGTGCACAAGGCTTTTATTTATTTTTTATTTTTTTTTGAGACAGAGTTTCGCTTTGTTGCACAGGCTAGAGTGAGTGCCGTGGCGTCCGCCTAGCTAGCTCACAGCAACCTCAAACTCTTGAGCTCAAGCGAACCTCCTGCCTCAGCCTCCCGAGTAGCTGGGACTACAGGCAAGTGCCACCATCCCTGGCTAATTTTTTTCTATATATATTAGTTGGCCAATTTCTTTTTATTTATAGTAGAGATGGGGTCTCACTCTTGCTCAGGCTAGTTTCAAACTCCTGACCTTGAGCAACCCACCCACCTCACCTTCCCAGAGTGCTAGGATTACAGGCATGAGCCACCTCGCCCAGCACAAGGTTTTTACAAAAGGGCAAATTACATCAAGGTAAATTAAGAGCTGAAATGGTCGACTTACCACTATTAAAATATTGCTAGCTATTTCTCTCTCATTTTCTGGCTACTCTAAAACCCGCTTTTTCTATTGATAAGATAACTCACTGTTTGTGGTATTTACAATTGAAAGGCTACCTGGAGATCCTGCAGCCAGTTCTAGCTAAAATGCAAACATTGAAAACTCACTTTGAACTGAAGAAAAAAAAGGGTTAAAGGTTTTTTTTTAAAAATCAAACTGGCCGGGCGCGGTGGCTCAAGCCTGTAATCCTAGCACTCTGGGAGGCCGAGGCGGGTGGATTGCTCAAGGTCGGGAGTTCAAAACCAGCCTGAGCGAGACCTCGTCTCTACTAAAAAATAGAAAGAAATTAATTGACCAACTAAAAATATATATAGAAAAAATTAGTCGAGCATGGTGGCACATGCCTGTAGTCCCAGCTACTCGGGAGGCTGAGGCAGTAGGATCGCTTGAGCCCAGGAGATTGAGGTTGCTGCGAGCTAGGCTGACGCCACGGCACTCACTCTAGCCTGGGCAACAGAGTGAGACTCAGTCTCAAAAAAAAAAAAAAATCAAACTGCCATGGAAACTGCTTTATCCAAAACTTTGATCCACAGGCCTAAATAGGTTACCTATCAGGGCAACTAAAGTTTGCCATGTAAACAAGTTCCAGTCTCATCAGAAGAAACTTGGATCCAGCTGTCTTTTACAGACTATTGATTTTGTGTTACCATTTCATGGCTAGAGTTCTAGGATAAAATTTATCAGAACTTTGTGTGCATCTATATGTGTGAGAGAGTGTATATGTTTGGGTATGTTTTGTGTCTGTCCATCTATTACATGTTTGTGCTTATATGGTTCCAGACTGGTTTAAAATTGAGCGCTCATAAATTAAACCCAAATGCTTCATGCAAATTTAGTAATCTTTGGTAAATAAGCTGTGTTATTATTAAAAAACATAAAAAGGTATTATTAGTAAAGTGATAGTAAAAATGCTCTCAAATTGTCAGCATACATTTGTTTTTGCCTGGGTTTTACTATACATTTTTATTGTCTTGAGGTGTAAAAATTTGATATAAAGGTTATAAAAATATAAACTCAGCCAAAGATAAAATGTGTGATTTTTGATAAGGTAAATTTAATATTTGGTCTAATGATTAATCACTAAATCTGAATTACCAACAAAAATACTTATGTGTTTAAGGTAAAAATACAAATGTGCCTAAGTGACACCAAATTAGAATAAATAAAACACCAAGTAGAGCAAAAAACAAACTTAAATCAAAGGTTTATAAAAAACATTTTGGTTTTGGTCTTTTAATCCTAACTGCAGATAGAGTTTACTTCTACTGATTCAATGCCTGTAGAGAGATACACAAAGGGTGTGTCTAATTCACTATCTTCTAATATTAACAGTACTGTTAGAGATTCAAAATTGTCCTAAAAGTTGTACATAAGAACTTAAATTGCGGCCGGGCGCGGTGGCTCAAGCCTGTAATCCTAGCTCTCTGGGAGGCCGAGGTGGGCGGATCGTTTGAGCTCAGGAGTTCGAGACCAGCCTGAGCAAGAGCGAGACCCCATCTCTACTATAAATAGAAAGAAATTAATTGGCCAACTAATATATATAGAAAAAATTAGCCGGGCATGGTGGCACATGCCTGTAGTCCCAGCTACTCGGGAGGCTGAGGCAGCGGGATTGCTTGAGCCTAGGAGTTGGAGGTTGCTGTGAGCTAGGCTGACGCCACAGCACTCACTCTAGCCTGGGCAACAAAGTGAGACTCTGTCTCAAAAAAAAAAAACTTCAATTGGAAGCTTTAGTTTTCCCTTAGTCTTGTCCATTTTTGCCCTACTCTTTACAAGCTAGCCATTTATGTATACATTATATTACTGTAACAAAGTTTTTGCCTAAAAATTTTCTGAGTTATTAATTTTTTGTAGTAATTTATTTTAAGATAAAAAGTAAATGATGGTTAAAATCCCCGAGAATCTCAAAGCAGTCTTTCTCTTTTTTTTTTTTTGAGACAGAGTCTCACTTTGTTGCCCAGGCTAGAGTGAATGCCCTGGCATCAGCCTAGCTCACAGCAACCTCAAACTCCTAGGCTCAAGCAATCCCGCTGCCTCAGCCTCCCGAGTAGCTGGGACTACAGGCATGTGCCACCATGCCCGGCTAATTTTTTTCTATATATATATCAGTTGGCCAATTAATTTCTTTCTATTTATAGTAGAGACGGGGTCTTGCTCTTGCTCAGGCTGGTTTCGAACTCCTGACCTCGAGCAATCCTCCCGCCTCGGCCTCCCAGAGTGCTAGGATTAGAGGTGTGAGCCACCGGGCCCTGCCAGTCTTACTCTTTATAATTATTGCATATATGTTATGTTTTAAAAAGATCTAATTAACTAATACCTGTAAACAAGATAAACTAAAATGTCTACTATGTTTAAAATTTAAAAGTGATGTTACATTTATTTGAAATAACAAGCCTTATTAAAATACTTATTGATTTTTTTTCTTGATAAGATATATAAGTTTGTGTTTTGATCCCTGTTCTGTTATATATATCTAATTTACAGGATATAAAAATGGTTAATAAATAACCTAAACTTCTAATAGCTTAAGATCTAAGTAAACTGCTAAAATAGATAAATACAATAAATACAAATAAGTTTTCGTATAATTTAAAATCTTAAAGTCATTATGTTAAGTTTAAAAAGATAATCATAAAATGTCTGGGTCATTTATAAGATAAAATACTAAAATATCAGTTATAAGACATAAGTATTTAAAGATAATTTCATTTAATTTATTGGTTTTTAAAACTACTTATTCAATATATAAATGATCATTAAAAATTAAATAGATATAAAAGTTAAGTCATAAAAGGTTTATAAAAGTCTTAACTTATAATCAAATTGGTTAAAATTAGATTTGTTTATATATTTTTATTAAAATTAACAGTATCATTAATACACTAATACAATGAAAATTTGATTTTTCTCTTTTTTTTTGAGACAGAGTCTCGCTTTGTTGCCCAGGCTAGAGCTAGTGCCGTGTCATCAGACCTAGCTCACAGCAACCTCAAACTCCTGGGCTCAAGCAACCCTGCTGCCTCAACCTCCCAAGTAGCTGGGACTACAGGTATGCGCCACCATGCCTGGCTAATTTTTTCTATATATATATTAGTTGGCCAATTTCTTTCTATTTTTAGTAGAGACAGGGTCTCACTCTTGCTCAGGCTGGTTTCGAACTCCTGACCTTGAGCAATCTGCCTGCCTTGGCCTCCCAGAGTGCTAGGATTACAGGCGTGAGCCACCGCGCCCAGCCTTTATTAAGTTTTAACTAAAAATCCAAAGTTTAAAAAGATTAAAATTTATACCTATACAGTCTTGGTATATATTTTAAATAAAGTCATAAAAGAGACTGACAAATCTACTTAAATACTGGTTTCTAATAACTTTAAAAATTATGTACCATTAGACAAAAATAAAACAAACTTCCAATACTATAAAAAACTGAAGATTAAATTAGCTATACTCACGGTCATAAGAGCAAACTAAATTTTCACAAAAAAGGCTTTATTTTAAACATTACTAATTCTTTTGTCTTGTTTTCCAGAGTCCTGACAATAACAAGTTTACCTGATCTTTGAGACCTTAGAACTATCAAATCTGCCAAAGCCCTGTTCAAATATCCTCCCTGTAGGCCCAAGATATACCACAAAAAAGGGGGCATGTCAGATTATAAGAGCCAATTCCAAGAGATAATTAGTTTAGACCCCCCCAGATCAAAAAAAAACACCCAAAAGCCTTAAATACTAAAATACTTTATTTTCAGGCCACATACTAAAGATAATCCATCCCAATCATAATTTTTTTGTCCTGTTTCCTATAGACTTAAAATTTACTAAATATAAATTTTATCAGTTATAGATTTCTACAAAAAATAAGTAATTTAGCAGCCAACTTAGTATAAATTATTACAAAGACTAAAATGTTATGATACAATAAAAGTAACTAAAATTTCTTAGCTTAAATGGTAATGATGCGTATATTTACTACAAGTCTATCACTAAACCCAAAAATATAGTACCTCAATACTTATATTATGTTCTATAGCTTCGCTTTTAATATTTTACATTTTATACTTCTGTCATCTAAAAGATTTTTAGAATATTAATGTCTATCTACCTCCTGTCGTGTTTGGCTTATTTAATTAGCTATGGGCCCCATTTTAGCTCTTCAGTCATTAGCCACAAGGGTCCCACCAAAAGACTAGATAAACCCTGGACAGACAGCCACACCACCCTGGCAACAGATAAGACAAAATAAAAGTTTGGCCATGGATGCTGCCTCTGAAAGATTTTGAACAAAAAGAAAAAATTGTGAACTAAAAAAATTTTAAGGTTCACCCACCCCACCCCCCACCAGCTGACAAAATGGACCCCCTCACGGCCAAAGGAATATCCTAAAACTAAACTGCCTGCCAGGCACTCCTTATCTTTTTCCCCACTCCCTTCTTAGAGACACCCTTTATAATCCATTAACAGGACTAAAGATATACAAGACAAACCTGCAGGTCCCCAATTTAAACAATAAATCTCTGTCCAGTGGTTTATCTCTAATAACAGCTCCTTATGTTAAAGCATTCCAAGCCTTTAGACAAAGCTTCATGTCTTTAACCAATTACAAGCCAAAAAATCTTTAAACCCACCTATAACCTGTATGCCCCCACTTGGAAGTGGCCCACCTTTTTGAGCCAAACCAGTATATGCCTCCCACAAATTGATTTATGACCTTACCTGTAACCCCTGTAAAGTATAAAACCAAACTGCAACCTAGCCACATCAAGTCCACTGCTCAATGCTTCTTGAACATCCCTCCGGGTCATTGTCCTCAAATTTGGCTCAGAATAAATCTCTTTAAAATTATTTGATGGTTTGGCTTTTTTCCATTGACAGAAGGAAGGATACCTGAGACAACAGGAGACTCCACAGGAAGAAGTTGTGGAAGACAGCTGAAAGGAGAAAGCTCCCCCCCCCTGCCCCCAGGGGCTTGGAGACCAGCAACAAGTGTAGGTGGAGCAGTTAACTTTCCCCTCCCTTGCATCTCGAACTGCTGGTGGCACCTGGGCCTGCTAACACCAGCCCAGAGGCAGCTACCACCAGTGAGTGGTGAGCCTCTTGCAGACAGGGCACCAGCCTCCCAGCTCCCTCTAGCCACCTCCCTGTGCACAGACCAGAGCTGATCAGCAAGTGCCATATTGCTTCAGTCTCTCCTCCCCCTTCCCTATACACAGCTGCTGAGAGACAATTTAGCCACCACCCAGAGGCATCTCCAGGGAACAGGACCTTTCTTTTGGGGCCCCTGCAGCAGACTAAGGAGTACTCAGACTGTGAGCTCCATACCTGCCAGCCCTCCCAGGTGTGTGTGCCTTCAGAGGCAGATCAGCGTGCTTAAGAGGCAGCCCTCCTCCCACGGGAGGACCTTGTGTCCAGCTCAGGCTGTGATCCTGGGCAGGGAACCTCCTGTCCCACACTACAGCCAGGGGAGACCCACTGGCGTGAGGTCTGGCCTGCTGGCAAAGGCCCAAGAAAAGCCTTGGAGTTGGAGAGGGTGGGAAGGTTCAAGGCCTACTCCAGACTGCAGGTCTCAGATAGCCCCACCCCCACAAGCAGACTTTCCAGCTGAGTGGGGCCATTCCAGCCCTTGCCTGGCAGCTTTGACCAGAAGCAGAGAACAGACATTTTGACCCCTGCTAACAGCATTTGTGGTGCTCAAAGGCAGACTTACCCAACTCAGCTCTGCCCAGTCTCACTCCCTGACCTGCTCCCACTGAGGTGGAGAATAACAGGAACCTTGAATAGCCAGAGCCCCACCCACCACCTGAGGCACTAGAGTGTCTCTCCAAAGGAACAAGAGCTGGTTACAGGACCCCACACTGTAGCCTGCTCCTCCTAGCAAGCACCCCCTACTGACAGGGAGGTCATTCTGCACACCCATTTACTGCATCATACAAGGTGTGGTTGAATCTCACCCTATATTAGATTCTAGCCACCTACTTCCTCCAAGACGAAACAGATCATGTCATCCAAAGGAAAATCTAAAGGCAAGAAGCAACAACTGAACCAGATGGGAATGAATCAGCAAAAGAATCAAATGGAAAGCACACCCCAAAAGATGAACACCAGCTCTCTAGAAATGGACATTAACCAAAGTCAGAACACTAAAATGACAGAAGAAGAATTTCGAACATGGATCTTAAGAAAACTCAACGACTTGCAAGAAAAACTGGATAACCAACACAAAGAATATCTAAAAAGATTGCAGGACCTGGAAGAAAAAATCACTAAAGAATTTGAAATAATAAAGAAAAAACAAGCTGAACTCCTGGAAATGAAGAATTTATTCAGAAATCTATATGTATGTAGTAAAAATATTAAAAGAGAAAAAGAAATGTGAAAAATCAAATTCCATGCTGATTCTCTATGCATAGAGGAAATCAGAACCTCATAATATCTGTAATATTTTTTAATTTCCTAAGGTGAATGGTGTGCTCACACTACATTATTTGCTTATTACATTATTTGCTATTTCTTATGCCTAAAATATTTCATAATATAAAAAATTGCATTATGTTGTTATGACATTAGACTCACCTGAGAGATAATAAAGCATTAAGAAGTGCTTTTTTTGCCATGCTTTCCTCTTTTACCCATCAACTCTTTCACCCCATGGGCTCTAAAGATCTCCATGTTAGCCAATCTGAATATGGGAGTAAGAAACAATATTTAAATAAAGGTTTCTTCTAAACATTTGCCTATTCTCCCTTATAAAGACAGCCTAAAAATGGTTTACTTCAAGAATAGCTCAGCAAGCCTGGTGTTTAAACTCCTCTGTCCCTAGAACTTAAAATATACTTCACCTATATAGTGACATTCCACTAACAAGACAAAAAGTTTAGTCCATAATTAGAGAAGAAAAGAAAAAGGTTGAAATATAACACCAGATAATTACTGAATTTCTTTTTAACCTGATCATTTAAGATGAACAGATCTTTTCCTGGTTAGTTAGCTCTAAAAGTAAAGGGTACTGTTCATTAGTTCATTAAGTATGTACTTGCCCTGGTCAATGCCAAACTGAAATTGGTGTTTAAATTGAATCATATCTCATCAAGAAAAGGCTCAATTGAGTAATAATACACCAAAATAAATATTTAAATTTATAATGGCATATCCACAAAAAACTCAACTATAAAGATTTTGTTACTTTGAAGGTAAAACTTCAATGATATGTGAAATTTATGCAGATTTAAAAGCTGTTTTCAGCTCTGTCAAGTGTTTTTGAATATCAGTTAAACTAGTTCTTTAACTTGTTGCCATTTGAGTTTTAAGATCTATTTAAACAAGTCTTATACCAGTCTTTCCCCTCCTTGACTCTTTCTCCAAACATTATTCAGCCTTGAATTCTTCCTCACATTCCTTTATTAGTGTTTCTTCTATTTAAAACCTGGGCACCAACCAAGATATCCACTTCTACAGTATTTCAGCCACATGAAAAAATCACATATTGTGATTTTTTTTCCAATAAAACCTATTCCTCCCTAATATGAGTTTCTCAAAATACCTAATAAAAGTATGAGCTTTTCTCCAGAGGATATACATATTTTAAGCTCCAGAAATAAAATAATCAGAAAAATCAATGCTTAGCTGTTTTTTGCAGCAACTTGGAACTAAAGACCATTGTCCTAAGTGAAGTAATTCAGGAACAGAAAAATAATTGCCATCTCTTCTCACTTATATAAGGGAGCTAAACTATGGCTACACAAGAGGACACAGTGGCACAATGACATTGGAAGCTAAAAGGGGGGGGAGAAATAATTATCTATGGGGTACAATATACACTATTCCTGTGATGAGTAAACTAAAAACCCAGATTTCACAATATATACATGTAATAGAATTCAACTTGTACCCCCCAAATCTATTAAAATTTTAAAAAACTTAAACATTAAATTCTGATTGCAGGAAACATTTGTGGAAGCACACAATATCAGTTGATATATACATTTTAGGGAAATGTATGTCTAGTGAAATAAGCCATGTGACTTTATTTCTCAACATAACTGAAAATAAAGTAATAATTTTAATAATTATTGATTATGATTATTAGTAATTATTAAATGGTTCTAAACCATATCAGAGCCTATCTACAGAGCAAACTTTAGATCCAGATTACTCAAGCTTTTTTTCCATTTTAATCCTGTATGACTTATACTGAGTACATGAGAAAGATTTAATTTAATTAAGTGCTTAATGCAAATAGTTTGTATCACTATGTAGGCCTAAGCACAGAGCCAAATGTGGTATTTATTTGCTTCTCTACTAAGCACAGAACTATACATAGAACCAGAGGAGTACCTAGTTCAGTGGTTCCCATCTATAGCTCACATTAGGATCACTTGGGCTTGTTAAAACAGATTGCTGAGCCCCACTCCTATACAGTTTTTGATTTAGATTTGAGGTGGAGCATAATTTGCATTTCTAAAAAGTTCCCAGGTGATGTGGATGCCACTAGCCTAAGGACCACAATTTAGAAATATTTTCCCTAGTTAAATTGGTGTGTTCAAGTGTTCTCTACTTAAAATTTTGTGAGTGATTTTCTAGGTGAAATTAAACTTAAAAATTATCAAATAATATTCTAAATCAATAGATCATAGAAATTCTAAAATAGAAAATATCCCAAATAATCCTTCAAGGTAAATATTACATAAGTTCAGGATTTAAGATTTAGGTTTGACTAGAATTGTAAAGGCCAAAAGGCTGACCAGTGAGATACAGATTATAGAACAAATCTGAAAGCTTAAGGAATTTGAATGTATTAATGTGAGGAAAATGAAATTGACAATTTGCAGAATATGAAAAGAAAATATGTTAAGACCATTACTAAATATACTATTATCAGATTCTATAGATAAGGTTTTCTATAATATTCTCGCCAAGTGATAGCTCCATTAAAAAGTATAGACCACAGATCACAAAATGAATAAAAGTTTGAAAGTTTTTACCTAGAAAAGTGACATTAAAGATTTTAAATGTTAACATATTAACTCATATTCCTTTCTATATGCCTCATGTCCTAACATACAGTGCTATGTTCAAGGTTAGGTATCCCCCCAAAAATGTGTACTTATTCTAGTTTTCGTAAAATTTTAAGAACATATTTCCTCCTTGCAAAAATTATTTTACTGTGATATTTTCTAAGATATTTGATGTTTATCAATAAGGATTACTTAACATATTTGTAAAGCAAACATTTTAATAAGCATTTTATTATTAACAGGCTAAATTTATCATCATATTTGATAATGCAAAAGATTCATTTGGATCTATACTGAAAACCAGCAGACAAAATTTAAATCGAGATATGGGGAAGAAATGAAGTTTGAGGTGCAGTTTAATATGAACTGCAAACACACATACAGCACGAGCAAGCAAACATAACTAAGGTCACTGCATCGGGCACATAAACTCTATGTTTATCGCATACCCAACAACCTTTCTTCTTCTAATGTAATAATCCCCACATAAAATTCTTAAATGTCAGCTCCTTCAAATAGTCCAAACTCTTTCATTCACAGTAGAGTACTTCTCTTCATCAGCACTTAGCCACCTCATTCCTGTGGAATTTTTTGAATTTTATTTAAATTTTCCGTATACCTGGTTGAAATGGCTCAACTTGCTATTAATATATAGGGCCTTCCACCTCCCATGAAGAAGGCAATGTGCTGTAGATCATGGGTGAACTCCTGCCATACTGAGGCGTCAGGATGCAGTGAGGTAAGATGCCTGACAAATACAAAAGGCAGGGCTAATACAAAGCCAGTACTGGCTTACATGCCAGAAATGTCACCCCATCTGAAAGGATGTCTTCATGTTATACCAGTTGTTAAAAATTGGGGATATCACTTCTCTGAAGCAAGTAAACACCCTTCCTCACCATATGATGTTATTTAATCATGTCTAGCTTCATATTATACATAATTTATGAAGAATGACAATTCAAAATCTGCTTGTAAAGACAGAAAATTTGGGGACTTTGTTCATGTCAAGGAAGAACCCAGTCACAAAGCCCATAACTGAAGTTTCCTAAGGTGTTGCCCTTACCACAAATAATGGGAGGACCATACAGCATTTAGGGAGTAGAAAACAGTAATCCTTTCTGACATATACCCTGTGATTTTTTTATCTTCTCTTTTCTCCGCCAAATAATTCTTCCCCTCATTTAGGTACCAAAGTGTCATATTTTCTCAACTTCTGCTGGCACCTGGTACCCTGGGAATGACCTTATTAAGACCCCTAACTCCAACATTACTTCTTAGGGAAAACTACTTTTAACATACATCAGTTTAGGTCAGATGTGCTTTCCAAAAACAATCTTCAGAGTATATCAGAGTGGCACTAAATTTAGAACCAATAGGATACTAATTCCTTATTATTTTTAAAGAACCATAGTGTTCAGTCCTGTGATATGTATCTTTCTGTAAATTAGGAAATAAGTCCGATACAGTCATATGCCTGTCACTTAACGATGGGGATACATCCTGAGAAATGTGTTGTGAGGCAATTTTGTTGTTCTGCAAATGTATAGCGCACTTACACAAACCTGCACAGTATAGCCTGCCATACATCTAGGCTATATGGTACAGCTTATTGCTCCTAGACTACAAACCTATACAACAAGTTATCGTACTGAATACTAAAGGCAACTGTATCCCAATGGTAAGTATTTACATATCTAATTACATCTAAAGATACAGTCAAAATACAGTTTTATAAATCTTATAGGACCACCATTGCATAGTGCTCCATCGCTGACGGAAACATATGTGGCGCATGACTATAATCTAGGGCTTCACTTATTAAACTGTTATTTTAAGGCACAGATGGAAGAAAAGGGCATTGGGACCAAAAAAAGTATGACTTTAAATAAAAATAACTGTTTCTTTACTACAAGAATAATATTTATATTATGATACTTTTTATGAAAGAAAGGGGATGATACCTATAGTTGCTTATGATTTTAAGTGAAATTAACCATGTTTCTTACAGAAGTAATATTTACATTATGGTACTTTTACATAAGAAAGGAGATGACAAATGAATATACCTAGTTGTTTACAATTTCAAAAAGCATGAAAATTTGGGGAGAGACATCACAGATTAGTAGGCATCTAGGACTGTATCTCATTATATTTTGACTATAGAACCAGGTAAACAATTCACAAAATTGGAAAATTTAATATATTAAAAAGGAGAAAAATAAGAACGGAAAATCCCTTAAAATGTATACAAACTGAAATAAATGAACCTAACTGCATATCAATATTGTTATATCTAGCAAATCTGAATCTACACTGAATATAAATTTTGTTAACCTTTGAAGTATGATAATAATTATATTACAAAAAAAGTCTACTGGTAGTAGGAGATACATAAAGTATTAATGATGAAATGGTACACTATCTAAAATTTGCTTTAAAATATGAAAAACATTACATGTACATGGGACAAAGGAATAGATGAAACAAGATTGGCAAAATATTGATACTTGTGAAAGCTGAGTAATAAGAATATAGAATCTCATCTCTATTTTTCCATAGATTGGAAAATGTCTGTAATGAAAACTTAAAAACAAATGTTACAATTTCTCTGTGCACAAATATTTGTCCAAATCTCTTTTCTTGCTACCAATTATAAAAAGAGATATTATCAGGCAACAGGCTTATAGTTTAATGTATTTGTGGTTCTAAATACAGATTAACAAACTACTTACAGGAAAGTCAGTTTCAATTCATACTCCCACTAGTAGCACATGAGAATGTTCAACTACCCATATCCTCATCAACACTGGGGATTATCATTTTAATAACAAGGCATGCCTGCCTTGCTCAACCAGGGTTCACTAAGCGAATTAAGCCGTAATGCTCTAAGGATCCGTTGTATGTAATAAATTAACTTCTCTTCAATGCATCTAGAATAGTACTTGTTATGTATAGTCCTTGGGAGAATTTGGAAAATAGGCATTCAAATAATTTTCTGTGTTCTATAGATCAGATGCAGAACCAGCAGGAGAGATCTTGCCTCTCATTATTGTTCTAGCTGCAACCTACAGTTTATGTAGCACAGTGTTTTCAGTTGTTTTCAAACAGACTATAATTGTAACTCTGATCATTCTCTTTAATACTATTGTTATTTGGGAGAAACTGGGCCATGGGTATTACATATTATTTTAAATCTTTCTTATTAATTTCTAGTGCTATAGAAATGAAGTCAATAAGGTAGCTTACTTTGTGGCCTAATACAGGAGCAATCAACTCATTTATTTATTTAACAATCTATTTACTTTTATCAGTGGAAATCATTCAATTATCTCAAAATAGATTTTATAGAATGCTCTATCATAAGAACCATACAAAACACGTAAAAGCACAGATACTCTGCTTGAAAGGCCTCTGCCTGCCTGCGCCTCCTGGAACTCAATTCTAAACAGTGTTCCAGCATATGATCTATCTTTGTAGATGTTCCACGGATCCTTCAAAATATGTAATTTCATTTTATTCAAGTTCTCCATTTATTTTTAGTTTATCTGACCCACTGCTAACTGAGTATGTTAAATTCTATCATGACAATTGGGTTTGAAAATGTATCCAATTTTGAACAATTCTTGCCATCTATACTTGACTAAAAGCAAATATTATTTAGTATCTAAGGATAATGACATTTAACCTTGCTGTGATTTATATCACTGATTTTTGTGCCTTTTTACCCAATGTTATGGTCTGAATGTTTGTGTCCCCCTAAAATTTGTATGTTGAAATCATAACTTCCAATGTGATGATATTAGGCCATGAGGGTGAAGCCCTCATGAATGGGATTAGTGCCCTTATTAAAGGGACCTCAGAGAACTCTCTTTTTCTCCCTCTGTGACATAAGGACACAACTGTGAAATGTCAAAATAGTCTGCAACCCAGAATAGGGCCCTCACCAGAAATCAAGCCACGCTAGCTTCTATCCTCCAGAACTACAATAAATAAATTTCTAGTGTCTACATCAGCAACTCAATCTATGGTACTTTATTATAGTAGCCCAGACTAAGACACTTGGGTTGGTTTTTGGTCTGAATTTGGCTATCCTTTTATTCTGTAATCTTTCAGTAATAGTAAAACAGAAGAAAATGAATGCTTAAAGCTGGGAAGAGATACATTATTTGCTTAGGAAGAACACAGAAAAGGACAAAGTAGGAAGGTGAAGGAATGGGAGAGCGATGTGAATGTAATATAGTCGATAATCAGGGGAAGCAACAGTCATTCTATGGGCCAAGAATGGCTCTCAAGTATGTTTTCACTGGCCAGTCATCGAAATGCATCTCTCTGTATCAGCAAACATGCGGAGTCCAGTGGGGGGCTCTTAGACAAGGCACACACTTCAGTTCACTGTTCTATGCCATATCACTCTGGACTGCAACTTAACCCATTTATAACTTCCTTGCCTTCAGCACAAATTTAAACTTAGAAACTCTATACTCTAATACATAATTTTCCATCTTAACATGTTCTTCCAGAAACAATCCATGGTGTTGGACCAAGGCAGGACCTTACAGTAATCAGAAAAGCAATTGCATAAGTCCCCCTCCAAATGCTATAGCTACTTATAAAAATATTCCAATGAATCTAAAATAATGTTTTCTAACATTATACAATACATAACAGTTAACATTATATCTGATAAATTTAACAGATATAAACCAATGTGTCTATGGTCAATTCATTTTTAACAAGGATGACTACGACAATTCAATGGCAAAAAGACTAGTCTTTTCAACCAGCTGTTCTGGAACAACTGGATCTCCACATGCAAAAGAATATATTTGGATTCCTACCTCAAACATAGAAAACTAACTCAAAATGGCTCAGAAAGCTAAATGTTAGAACTAAAAACTAGAAAACAGAGACCAAATCTTTGTGTCCTTAGTCCTTTAAAATGATACCAAAAGTACAAGTAACAAGAGAAAAACACTGATAGATCAAACGTTTTCAAAATTAAAGTTTTTGTATGTTAAAGGACACTATCAAAAAAGTGAAGACAACCCACAGAATGAGAGAAAATATTAGCAAATTATATATTGCATAAGGAAGCAGTCTGCGGAGTGGCTGTAAATACAGATGAAGTTTTGCTAGCTGGCCACCTCTCACCTCCTGCTGTGTGGCCCACTTCTTAACAGGCCACAGACCCTAACAGTCTGCGGCCTGGGGGTTGGGAACCACAGGAATAAGGGACTTTAATCTAGAATATATAAAGAACAGTTACAATTCAATTATAAAAAGACAGCACAAGTTTTAAAATGAGCAAAGGATCTGAATAGACATTTCTACAAAGACATAGAAATGCATATAAGTGCACAAAAGGATGTTCAATGTCATTAGTTATTAGGAAAATCAAAACCATAATGAGATACTACTACTTCATGCACATGAGGATGGCTATAGTCAAAAACATAGATAACAAGTGTTAGTGAAGATGTGGAGAAACTGGAAACTTCATACACTGCTAGTGGGAAGGCAATATTATACAGTGCAGATACTTTGGAAAAGTCTAGAAGTTCCTCAAAAGCTAAAGAGAGGCCGGGTGTGGTGGCTCATGCCTGTAATCCTAGCACTCTGGGAGGCCGAGGCAGGTAGATCGTTTGAGCTTAGGAGTTCGAGACCAGCCTGAGCAAGAGTAAGACCCCATCTCTACTGAAAAAAAAAAAGCTAAAGAGGGTTACTATTAGACTCAGAAATTCCACTCCTACTAATATATCCAATTGAAATAAAACATATGTCCATACAAAAACTTTTATATAAATGTTCATAGCAGCATTATTCATAATAGCCAAAAGATGAAACAAACTAAATGTTCAAGAAGTAATAAATGGATAAATAAATTTTAGATTCATACAATGGGGTATTATTTGGCCAAAGGAATGCATGTTACAACATGGAACCTTGCAAACACTATGTTAAGTGAAAGAAGCCAATCACAAGAGGGCACACGTGACGCTATTACATGAACTACCGAGGATAAGTAAATTTATAGACATAGAAAGTAGATCAGTGGTTGCCTAGGGCTGAAGAAATTGTGGGATGATAGCTAAAAGGCATGGGGTTTCCTTCAGGGTAATAAAAATGTACTAAAATGGATTATGGTGATGGTTGCACAACTCCTTTATTACATTAAAACCATCCAATTGTACCCTTTCAATGGGTGAGTTACATGCTATGTGATTTATGTCTCAATGAAGCTGTTAAAAAATAAAAAAGTTTTTAAAAGTTAAGTAGCCTTTACCCAATCATTTCTATCCAGCTTTTGCACTGGACTAAAATCAGGTTCTGATGGAGATCTTGTAAGGGAAAAGACACCGAGGGAGACATATAAAAATTTAATGTGAAAAGATAGCTTGTTCAATACATAGAATAAAGACTCAAGTTGGATAGCTGAAGACTCTTTGAAAAGAAAATGATTAAAAGTTTCAAAGCTTTGCAAAGGTAGAACAACCTGACCACATTAGAAGATAAATAAACAAAAATAAACAGAAACAGGCTTTTAAGCAAACAAAGATTGATCTCTTCTCCTTCTGGTGCCTAGGTTAGCAATAGCTTTATAAGTGATTACCAACACAAGTATACCAAGCTAATGATGATAATGTAACAAATTATCTTGGACTTTGCAAGAGTCCTTTGGGTAACACAAATCTAAAATTTTATAAAGCTGCCTAATATTTTGCTATGTACACATGAGTTTGGTAACCAATGAATGGTCTGCAGTATCATTCCAGAAATCTGACAGAGAATTGAATGAGGAATTTTCTTTCATTTTCCAATGTATCTCTAATACATTTAAGGAAGGAGAGTTGTGAGCATAGAAAGACATAGACTTTCTATGTCTATAAATTTACTTATCCTCGGTAGTTCATGTAATAGCGTCACGTGTGCCCTCTTGTGATTGGCTTCTTTCACTTAACATAGTGTTTGCAAGGTTCCATGTTGTAACATGCATTCCTTTGGCCAAATAATACCCCATTGTATGAATCTAAAATTTATTTATCCATTTGTATCAAACAATTCCCTTGAAAAGAAAATGATTTGAGTAGAGACTGTCTCAAAACTAATGATATGGGAATGAAGAGTCTTATTGTGATAGAAGAAGTAATAAAACCATTACAATAACAAAAACTGGGATGACTTGGTAACAGTGGATTGTCCTTAGTGCTTGACATTCAATATCTAATTCAATTATCTGGGAAGTCCTATAAAGTATTATCATTTTCATTTGATGAATGAAGGAAAGTAACCAAGACAAAATCCCAGAGCCAATATTTGATTCATGTTAGTCTGACACCTGCTTCTGTGTGTACTCTTACCTTCTATGGCATACATAAAAAAGTCTAAATCAGCTCAGCATCTATCTATATTGGAGATGTGGATAATGTCTGTCTTAGTAAACTCAGGCTGCTGTAACAAATAACCACAGACTGGATCACTTAAGCAACAAACATTTCTCACAGTTCTGGAGGCTAGAAGTCCGAGGCCATGGTGCCTGCATGGTTGGGTTCTTGATGAAGGCTCTCTTCCCAGCTTGCAGAGGGCTGCCTTCATGTTGTATCCTCACATGGTAGGGAGAGAAATCATCTTTCTTCTGTCTGTTGTTATAAGGGCACCATCCATTCATGAGAGATCTCTCCTCATGATCTAATTACCTGTCAAAAGTCCTACCTCCAAATACCATCACGTTGGGAATTAGGGCTGCAAGATAGGAATCTGAGGAGACACACTCAGTGCACGGCAGGTTTTTAACTAGATTTTATGCTTGCACTGTCAATTATAGCCATTATTCTGGGATCTTATACTTTAGGAAATAAATTTTTCATGTGGATTCTTTTTTTTTTTTCCTATAAAAAAATTCAACATTACATGCTCCCAAGCCTTAAAATATTAGGCAGGTCTATGGCAGCTACACCAGAGAAAGAGTCACATAATTCTATCAAAACACAGGGCTCCCTCAATCACATTAGCAGGACAAGTCGCCATTCCCAGCCAAGCAAGTAATAGAGCATGTGATTCGGGATGCTCCCTGGATATTCAAACTTAAATGTCAATAATTGTTTTGTTAATGTTTATAATGTGTTTAGCATCAACCTTGGTGTTATGGCCTTATGGAGGATAACAACAAAAGTAAAAGAGAGTGACAGCAAGACAGAGAGAAACAGAAAGAGAGAGAGAGATTATAAATTAATTGCCTTGGCCGGGCGCGGTGGCTCAAGCCTGTAATCCTAGCTCTCTGGGAGGCCGAGGTGGGCGGATCATTTGAGCTCAGGAGTTCAAGACCAGCCTGAGCAAGAGCGAGACCCCATCTCTACTATAAATAGAAAGAAATTAATTGGCCAACTAAAATATATATAGAAAAAATTAGCCGGGCATGGTGGCGCATGCCTGTAGTCCCAGCTACTCAGGAGGCTGAGGCAGGAGGATCGCTTGAGCTCAGGAGTTTGAGGTTGCTGTGAGCCAGGCTGACGCCACGGCACTCACTCTAGCCTGGCCAACAAAGTGAGACTCTGTCTCAAAAAAAATAAATAAATAAATAAATAAATAAATTGCCTTTATTGAATCTTCACAGAGAGGAAAACTTACACACTCCCTTTCTTGTAGCAGAAGGAAGTTTTCCATTTCACAGAAAAATGGAGCCATCAGGCAAGAACCCACCCAGCTTTCTACTTTAAAACCTATAAACTGAGCAGTGTGGCCATCTTTACCTCCTTCCCTTTAGTCTTCAAAAAAGGAGTTTTTTCTCTCATTTCAAAGCTAATTTCTTGATTACATTCTTTCACCTTTTTTCAATTGGTTTCTAATGTTCTGATATTTTCAAGTATTCTCTCTTTCCAGATTCTTTACTCTTAACATTAAAAAATGATAAATTGATGTATTTGCTGAAATAACATCAGTAACAATGACAAAAACCTCTCTTTTGAGCCAAGTCACCCTCTGGTTATCCTGTAATTGGTAGCCCAATTTCTTAACTCCTATCTCCACTTCCTCATGTATCTTTAGCCCCTAAAATGTTTCTGGCAAAGGTCATCAGTGACCTCTAAATTGCCAATCCCAACTGTTCTCTTCAGACTTCAAGTTATGTAAGTTTTCAGTGGCACTGGAACTCCTCCTGGTCCTTCCTTGGGCTTCAGTGATACCCTTCTCAGTGGGCTTTCTAAAACCACAACAGCATTGATGGGGATGCAAAAAAGAGAACACATTTGAAAGTTATTTCAGAGTTAAATTTGATAAGAAGAATGTTTGGTTATTAGGGGTAGCAGAAAGAAGTGATTTCTCACTTGGGTGTTTCCTTAAACAGGATAGATAATACAGAAGTAACAGAGAAAAGAATTTTAAGAAACTGGAAGTAGTCAACAGCATCTGTTACTGCAGAATGATCAAGTAAGGAAAGATATTTATATTGAAGGAAGAGAAAATTTAATGCAAAATGCAAGTGTATGAGGGTACTATCTTCTACCACTATTTTTGTTTCATATTCCAAAAAATGTATGCATTCTGTCTGGAATTAAAAACAATGGGTAACTTTTTAAAAGACAATAAAACATTCAAAACCCATCCCCCTCTACAATATTAATGCCTTAGTATAAAATCATCTCATATTTTTACTACATAGATATTTATAGGCACATATATATGTGTTTATATAGTATAAAGTATATATTAAAGGTATATACATACATATTTTTAACTTACAATTTTGTAACTTTTTATCATATACTACCTGGTCAAGCATCACCCACATTTATACATATTAACTCTTTGCACTCGCTTGCTTTTTTCTCGATTCCTTTATTCTACTCGGGATTTAATGTTTTAAATATCCCAGATTTTACAAAGTACGGCAGTAGAATAAAACACTGGAGTTTCTTTTCATACAAACTTATTTATTTGGATTTTTTATATTTCAAATTATTGATACATTCAAAGAGTAATTTTAATCTCTATAATTTTTGCTAACCGTGTCGAGTCACACTCGACATCTGAGTGCAAAAGGTTAATATTTATTTACTACAGTAGTTCTCCAACCTGGCTACTTTTGAAAATTAGAAAACAATACACTCCACCATAGATTCTTGAATCAGATCTAGGAGTGGATCTGTACTTTTATAAAGCTCTCTAATATTTTGCTATGCACACACAGTTTGGTAATCAATGGCCTACCATTTCATTCTGTAAAACTGACAGAGAATTGTCTTTTGTTTTCCAATATATTTAAGAAAAGAGCCATGAGCAAGTTTACATGAAGAGAGAAAGGAAGCAGCAGAGAAAAGGCTGGCAGGAGAAAGAGGAGGTAAACAGATAGATTTACAATGTTAAGGAAGCAAGAGAATGAGATTCAAAGTGTGGATTCGTGACATCAATTTCTTCTACTAACATTTGAAAGCACATGGAAAGGATAAATACAGATTTAAAGATCATTTAGGAAATGATTTAGAAGCTGAAAATTGTCTTTTCTGCTGGCTTCTATTTTCTCTAAAAAGTCAGGGCGAGTACTATGTGAATGGAGCATGGAAGAGGTAATAAAGTAAGGGATTCTGAAGTTAGTGTTGAAACTAAAATAGCTATTGTGGACAATGTAAGAAAGAGCCGACTCAGGGGTGTGCAAATGATTTCTGTGGAGTATTGATGGCCATGATTCTATAGAAATAGCAGTTCACATAGCTGCATGATTTTCCTCATGGTACCCAGAAGATGTGCAAAAGCAGAGAAATTAAACAATGTGACGTCCCCAACATTACTGATTTATAGAGGGAGCATCATGGAAACTCAAAGTTCAAAAGAAATGAAACATTCAAAAAAGAGAGCAAGGGGTCTTTTTTGTCACAAAAAAATTGTGGACCTACAGTCTCGTTCAGTGTGGAGTAATTGGCATCATGGACTTTAGAACAGGAAAATGCTGCTAAAGAGATCTTTGTACCTTTTACACAATAGAGTTTGATAATGTTTTCCAACATTCCCCCCAGTTGCTCAACAGCAGCCTCATCCTCCACCAAAAATCTTAATTGTTACCCCATCACCTTCCCTAAGCATATCAAGAACTCTAAGAAGCAGAGCCCCTCTGGCACATCATAGAAGCATGAGTGGTAAATAATGCTTACTACTGTTACACGCCGAGTGTATGAATACTGTGTTACATAGCATTACAGTGACTATAGCTGATTTTTGCACCATGTAAGAGTGATAACTATCCCTCTGAACTCCCCACAAGTAACCTAAACCTACATCTATTACAGCACTTAATATATTTGTCTATATTTATTTGTTTTTCCCTGCTTTGACTATGAACTTTCCGAAGGTAGGGATCAAGTTTTATTCATCTTTGTACCCCAAAGCATAATACAGAACTTTCCACATGATAAGCACTCAACAAGTATTTACTAAAAGAATAAATTTTCAACTTTTTATGCCAAATCAAAATTATATTACTCAAACTTGGCAACTGAAAATTTAATAAAGAACAGAATTAACCAAAAAAACTTATGTCTTTCAAGTTTTGCAAGTGAACATAAATAGCATTATTTTAATAAGACTCAATTATACACTAAGATTAAAAAAATTATCTCTGTATTTAGCAAATGACATAAGTGATTAAAAAGCACAAAAAATCTATCTAGTTCCTTTTTTCTACATTTTAAATTTTTTTTAAATTTTTAATTATTATGAGTACATAATAGTTGTATATCTTTACAGGGTACATGTGATGTTTTGATACGGGCATACACTGTGTGTCAATCAAAATTTTTTAAAATCTTTCCAATTACTATGAATCACTAACCAACTTATATAGACATAGCATTAAAAACAAAATTATAGTAATTTTAAAAAATATGAATGAAATGAATATATTTACTTATATCTTAAGATAGATCTTAATTTTCTCTATGTCCTAAACTCCAAAGATTATATAATACATATAATTAATACTATATAAATTATATATGCAATTAATATCATATATAACCTATATATACTCAATATAGTAAATATCACCACTCAAAAAAGGGATCTTCTAAAATGCTCAATAGGATATTAAAGATTCACAAAATGCCTAATTATCCATATCTAACCACTAGGAGCATCTAAAATAGACCTTTATATGTGATTTCTACATTTATAACATATATAAGACATAATTCATTAGGCTATGTTCCTTTTTTTCTGAAATCCAAAATCCAAGAAAATTAAATCACTTTTAAATGATCCAATGTGTTTATTAGATCTGTAGGGTATAAGAAAACTTCAACTGCTACTCTATGTCATGCTGATATAGGCATAAATTCTCAGGTTAAACTTCTCTCTTTGTAGTACAAGTTTCAATTTGGATTTTAAAAGCCTTGAGGCCATCAATTTTCACATCTTTCCCCACTCCCATTTTAGAAATCACAGACCCAATTTCAGGAAAATACTGGCAAGTTATATGGAGGCTTAACATGATCTAGAATAAATCCAACTGCCATTACGGCAATTCCATTAAAATAAAGAACATTTAAACCACCTACAATTATCATGTTTCCTGGCTTCTAATTTAATAGCCATTTATTTAAAGTCAAAGGAAATGAATAGTCATGTTTTTCTTAATTACTCTACTGATTAGATTCAAAAACTCTTAAATTGGAAATGAAATCATTAAAATATTTTTCCCACTTTTAACTATCTATCCCAGCTTGCAAGGCTCTGCCTTATCATCTCACACACAGAGGGCATGGCACCAGCGGGCTAGGCTACTCTATCACTTTTTAAACAGACTAAGCTTCTTTCAGCCCCTCTTGACCAATTGCCAAATGTCCATCACACAAACATTATAAATCTAATACTCTAGAGACAGAGGATTTGCTTTCTCTGTGCCTAGCCCTAGTCTCTACTAAGCCCAATGAGATCACAACTATGGGGACTGCTGTACTACCTGGGACTATGTGGACTTAACTTTCTGACACCAGCTAGGACACTCAATGCCAACCAAGGTCACACACACATCCCCTGGGTTCTAACCCTGTGTGTGCATATTTTCCCTCTAAATTCCTCTTATTGAGGCTCCCAATGAAATGAATAAACTATATCTTAGTTGTAGCACTATCAATCAAATAAACAGTAACAGCTAGATACAAAATAGCAACCAAAATGTAGTAAGATAGATCCAGCTCCAGTACTGGATCAGGCCCACAGCAGATAATCAATAGATGTGCATTAACTAAATCCCAGAACCATTCATTATTTTATAGTTACATATAATATTCATGTCTAAAACTACAATAGTGACTTTTTCCAACATAAAGTATGCACTAGACATTTATAATCAATCATTCTATTATCATTAGCACTTATCCTAAGAGAATGCATATCTACAAACCACTCCAAAACAGTGGCATAACTGTGAAACACAACTTTAAATGACAGTAACCCTTTAAAAAAAAAAAAAAAGGTTAAACCATGTAAACCATTTATGATTCTCTTTAATGTCTTCCTGTTTTATTTTTTATTCTCTTTATCTTACTATTTCTCTCTATATTGTCTTGCTTTATTTATGATTCTCTTATCTTGTTATATTATTTTCCTATTCTATACATTACAATTTTTGTCTGTAAGAGTAAGTCTTGCTAACACAGCTCAATTGCCTACCTTGAAAACCCTCTTCTATTTCCCAAAATAACAAAAGTCAAAAGTCAGGTGGTTCTCATTAATACTTACTTCAATTTGTACATGTGTGTGCACAAACATACACACCTCCCTATTTTTATTTTTGTTTATAGCAACACAAATTTTTGCATATTGTGTATGCTTATGTATGTTTTAAAATAAATGAGATCACATTGAACATTATATTCTGCAACTTGATTCCTACCTTTCCTTTGCCCACCTTATTCAATTCATCATCAGGTCATGTTACTCAATAAGCAAATACATTTCTTGACATTTCCTTGAAGAGTAGTTTCAGAATCACCTTAAAAGTCCAAATTCTTGCAATAAGAAACAATCCAGTGAAACTGTGTGCAATGAATACATCCAACTAAGTGTAGATTCAAAAAGTGGTAGCCAAGGGTAAAAACAAATATTATCTTAATGAAATGAATTTGGATTCTTCATATACTATGCATGAAGAAAAGAAATTAAATATATAAGTGAGTTCTCTTTTAAATCAGACCATTTCCTCAAATTTTCTTTTTTTTTTTACTTTTTTTTTTATTTCAGCATATTATGGGGGTACAGATTTTAAGGTTTCAATAAATGCACTTTCCCCCCTCCCCCTACAAGTCTGAGTTTCCAGCATGACCATCCCCCAGATGGTGCACATCTCACTCATTATGTATGTATATACCCGCCCTCCTCCCCCCTCCCCCCTGCCCAATACCCTATTACTGTAGTACCTATGTGTCCACTTAGGTGCTGCTCAGTTAATACCAGTTTGCTGGTGAATATATG
>VSMD01089461.1:0-12462 GCA_008750895.1 Mirza zaza
GAGGCGGGTGGATTGCTCAAGGTCAGGAGTTCAAAACCAGCCTGAGCAAGAGTGAGACCCTGTCTCTACTATAAATAGAAAGAAATTAATTGGCCAACTAATATATATACAAAAAATTAGCCGGGCATGGTGGCACATGCCTGTAGTCCCAGCTACTCGGGAGGCTGATGCAGCAGGATTGCTTGAGCCCAGGAGTTTGAGGTTGCTGTGAGCTGACGCCACGGCACTCACTCTAGCCTGGGCAATAAAGTGAGACTCTGTCTCAAAAAAAAAAAAAATATATAGAAAAAATTAGCCGGGCATGGTGGCACATGCCTGTAGTCCCAGCTACTCGGAAGGCTGAGGCAGGAGGATTGCCTGAGCCCAGGAGTTTGAGGAACTATCTATAGTTTCAGAGACCACCATTAACCTCCCAGTCTTTTTTCTATAGAGATTTTGCTTACTGTTATTTTTGTTTTATACATTCATTTAATGGTTCACTTACAATATAAGCTTGTTATTACATATGTTTCATAACTATCACTTTTAAGTGCTACAAAAATTGCTTTTATTGGAAATAATAATTTATTTGAATAGGTTGTAACATGTACTTTGTAAAAAATTCAGAATGCAAAGAGTCCATTTGTCCCTCCCCATTCACAGGAGGCTCCAAGGAGTTCCAGGAGTCTCCAAGGATAACAAAATCTGTAGATGCTCAAGTTCTTTATATAAAGTCACATAGTACAATTGGTGGATGTATACAGAGGGCCAACTGTACACATGAAAAATGTCTCCTCCCATCCCTATCTCTCAGCCACCCAGGTCTCATAAAACATAATACCAGTCAGGCAGAGTACAGTGGCTCATGCCTATAATCCTAGCACTCAGGGAGGCCGAGGTGGGAGGATTGCTTGAGCTCAGGAGTTTGAGACTAGCCTAAGTAAGAGCGAGACCTGGTCCTAGCTACTCAGGAGGCTGACATAGGAGGATCGCTTGAGCCCAGGAGTTTGAGGTTGCTATGAGCTAGGCTGATGCTATGTCACTGTAGCCCAGGCAACAGAGTAAGACTCTGTCTCAAAAAAAAAAAAAAAAAAAAAAAATATTAAAGCATGTGGCACATATTTTGAATATTGTTTTGTGAAACTTTTTTTTTCAGTTATATATCAACTCACATGTATTCTGGTCAAGATATGAAATATTGATGTATTTATTACTAAAGATTACAGATGCAAAGTTTGAAAATAACTGACATTACAGGAAGAAGCGACCAATGTAAATGTAAGTAACCAGGGGGAAAAAAATCGCTCAGAAGTACAGGACCTAGCATAGACTGGGTGCACAGAAAATGTTTAATGAAGCTGCACATGTTACAGGACTTTAAGAGGAGTTCTGTTAAAGCAAGGGTGTACTCAATGGCCTGCATAAGTGAGGAGAAATTCTTGGCAGCTATGTGGGAGCTGCTTAGGCAGTATATCTTATATCTGGAATTCGTCCACTTTGCTCCAAGTCCATTGCCAGTCTTATGTAACAAATATCTTGTTACATAAGAAAAATACGATATGGGCTGCTCAAGGATGTCATCTGAAAACTAAACTACTACTACCTGCCTGATCTATATTCTTGGTATGAAACCTTCATCCTCATGGTTGCAAGATGGCTGCTGTACCTCCAGGCATCATATCCTTTTCCCAGGTAGGAAAAAGGAGGAAGGGCATAGGGCAAAAGCATATACTTTTTTATCAGTAAAACAACAGCTTCCACTGAGACTATTACGTGTTCTCAGTAGACTTCCAATTATATCTCATTAGCTACTTATACTATCACTTGGCCACCCCTGTGCCAAAGGCACCAGTTAATTTGCATTTTTGGCTGAACACATCGATGCCTTGAATAAAAATCAAAGTTTTGTTAGTAAAGAATTGATATCTGGAAGTGTCTGCCACACCCTCTTTAACACAGTCCCTGCTTCAAACCCTTCAGTGGTTTTCCAGTGCTCTTAAGAGTAAATCTGATTCATGCACTAGGTCTGTAGGTAAAAAAAGAAGAAAAAAAAAAGAGTAAATCTGAAATCCATAAATTTGCCGTTATGGACTGAACTGTGTCTCCCCAAATTCATATATTGAAGCCTTAACCCCCACTACCTCAGAATGTGCCTGTCTTTGGATATAGGGGCGTAAAGAAGTAACTAAGTTACATGCGGCTCTTCAGGGTGGGTCCTAATCCAATATGACTGGTGTCCTTCTAAGAAAAGGAGAAGATTAGGACATAGAGAGAGACACCAGGGATGTGTGGGCACAGGGAGAAGACCATGTGAGGACACTGAGAGAAGGCAGCCACCTGTAAGCCAAGGAGAGGGGGCTAAAGAGAAGCCAAACCTGCCAACACCTTGATCTTGATTTCCAGCCTCCAGAGCAGTGAGAAAATAAATGTCTGTTGTTTAAGCCACCCGGTCTGTCTGTAGTATTTTGTTATGGCAGCCCTAGCAGGCTAATAGAGTTGCTGGTGTGATCTGGATCCCGGCTGACTTGGGCTTGCCCTGACACATTCTCCCTTGCTCGTCACCCTCCAGCCACACGGGCCTTCCCTCATTTCTAGAGCAGGTCAGCCCTGTTCTGGGCCTTTGCGTGGCTGTTCCTTCTCCCGAGAGCTCGGCTCCCCTTGCTTCTTCCGTGGCCGGCTCATCCTTGCCTCACTAGTTCTGGCTCACGTATCAGTTCTTCAGAGTCGCCTCTCTGGCCACCCAGATGCAGAAGTGGTGCCCTGCTAGCCTCTATCCTTTCATAGATTTTATCATGATTTGAAATAATTGTGTTTGTTGACTTTTGTCATCATTTTTTTTTTTTTGAGACAGAGTCTCGCTTTGTTGCCCAGGCTAGAGTGAGTGCCGTGGCGTCAGCCTAGCTCACAGCAACCTCAAACTCCCGTGCTCAAGCAATCCTGCTGCCTCAGCCTCCCGAGTAGCTGGGACTACAGGCATGAGCCACCATGCCTGGATAATTTTTTCCTATACATATTAGTTGGCCAATTAATTTCTTTCTATTTATAGTAGAGACGGGGTCTCGCTCTTGCTCAGGCTGGTTTCGAACTCCTGACCTTGAGCAATCCACCCGCCTCGGCCTCCCAGAGTGCTAGGATTACAGGCGTGAGCCGCTGCGCCTGGCCTGTCATCATTTTTTGTGTTTGTCTTTCCAGTAGAGACACTTACACTTCACGAGGGCAGGAACATGTCTGTCTTACTCAGAGTTGTGTCCCAGTGGCCTAGCACATCCCATACCTTTAATACATAATTTCCGAATGAGCGCATGGAATGTGTGTCACCTGGTACTTTCTGTTGGTTAGATTTATTTTTAGCTACATGTTGGATGAGCAAAGCAGGAGCAAGCCTGGCTTTTCTGGATTGGGGATGGGTAGAAGTTAGATGCAATCAGTACCCACAAACGCCCCTGGGGCTCAGGGGTGACACCGACTGCTTCCTGCTTCTGCGAAGCCACATAACATCTTGATGATCTTCCAAGCAGTTTGCTCCTTAGAGGTTCTAGTTACAGCTTGGGGGAAGGGAAGAAGTTGGAAATAATCTGTGACCTAAAGTGGGTCAGAATTTTGTCACCTTGGGTCATCTACAGGGCATCCACTCCAAACTCTACCTAGTTCACTAAATGCATTCAAACCTATGTGCTTCCTTTGTAATAATCCAACAGGAAAAAATAAATAGATAAATAAATAAAACCCACATAAAGCTATTTAAAAAGCTTTGTGGAGGAGAAGGTTATTCCAACCACCACATTATCACAAAGGCTGAACTGTTCAGCAAAGGACAATCAAATGGAAATTGGAATCTACTCCAAGTTTCTAACGTCAAGCCAGGAGCAAAAACAGTCTGTTCTAGTCTCCACATCTCATGTGAAACCTGGATGGAGATTCAGAGAAGCGATTGCTCTGCCTCCGCTGGCCATAAATATCTCCTTGTCTAAAAAGGCTATCCCTGCCAGATTGTTGGAACAATGTAATATTATTTCAAAACATCTAAGTTTATGCAAAGGCAGCGAGACTAACTAATCAAAAAAATATATGAATATAACAAGGATTATTAGGCTATTAATAAAAATCTACTTTAAAAGTTATTTGTGGCCGGGTGCACTAGCTCACGCCTGTAATCCTAGCACTCCGGGAGGCCGAGGCGGGTGGACTGCTCAAGGTCAGGAGTTCGAAACCAGCCTGAGCAAGAGCAAGACCCCGTCTCTACTATAAATAGAAAGAAATTAATTGGCCAACTAAAAAAATATATATAGAAAAAATGAGCCGGGCATGGTGGCGCATGCCTGTAGTCCCAGCTACTCGGGAGGCTGAGGCAGCAAGATTGCTTGAGCCCAGGAGATTGAGGTTGCTGTGAGCTAGGCTGACGCCACAGCACTCACTCTAGCCTGGACAACAAAGTGAGACTCTGTCTCAAAAAAAATAAATAAATAAAAATAAAAGTTATTTGTAAGGGGAAAAAAAAGAAAAAAACCTTCTACAAACACCTTCGAGGGCTGAAAATAGAAAAAAAAAAAAAGGAAAGTTATCTGTGGCTTCTCCCCCAAAAGTTTCTGGGCCTCTGAACATACTTAAAGGGAGCAAAAATGCTATATTTGCATGTTTCTGATAAATGAATAAAATGTGAACAAAATTGGCTAATTATCTCAAGAATTACATCAGAATTTTGCCTGTAAAAGAAATCCAAATATTAGCTTTCTCATTTGATAATCATAGGTGTGCCTTATTTGAAAAGACCATTGTGTGCCAAGATATGCACCTGCAGTGGCAAAAATAAAATTGGGTTCCTGGAAGGTTGCATGCAAACAATATTGGTTTTTTTTTTTTGAGACAGAGTCTCGCTTTGTTGCCCAGGCTAGAGTGAGTGCTGTGGCATCAGCCTAGCTCACAGCAACCTCAAACTCCTTGGCTCAAGCAATCCTGCTGCCTCAGCCTCCCGAATAGCTAGGACTACAGGCATGTGCCACCATGCCCGACTCATTTTTTCTATAATATTAGTTGGGCAATTAATTTCTTTCTATTTATAGTAGAGACGGGGTCTTGCTCTTGCTCAGGCTTGTTTCGAACTTCTGACCTCGAGCAATCGGCCTACCTCAGCCTCCCAGAGTGCTAGGATTACAGGCGTGAGCCACTGCGCCCGGCAGCAAACAATATTGTTGGAAAGGGAATCATCTGATATCTAACGATGCCAATTATTTGAGGGATCTATATACTGAATTTTGTTTGCAATATTAATAAATATATTGATAATGTAAACATTCACTTTCTAATTCTTCTGTCTTCGTAAAATCAGATTTTAGAGGCTCAGATTTGTTTGTCTGGTAGATTCTGAAAGTTTATTACTATTAAAACAGTGAATAGCTGACAAAATAGAAATGGCATGATATAAAACACTGACCGGGCCGGGTGCGGTGGCTCACGCCTGTAATCCTAACACTCTGGGAGTCCCAGGCGGGCAGATTGCTGGAGGTCAGGAGTTCGAAACCAGCCTGAGCAAGAACAAGACCCCGTCTCTACTATAAATAGAAAGAAATTAATTGGTGAACTAATATATACAGAAAAAATTAGCCGGGCATGGTGGCACATGCCTGTAGTACCAGCTACTTGGGAGGCTGAGGCAGAAGGATCGCTTGAGCCCAGGAGTTTGAGGTTGCTGTGAGCTAGGCTGACACCATGGCACTCACTCTAGCCTGGGCAACAAAGCGAAACTCTTGTCTCAAAAAAAAAAAACACTGATGGGAATTAAATCAGTGGGTGTAAATGTCATAACTTTGGGCTGATTCAGAAGTAATAGCGTGAGAAGAACTGTCCTTTTCCTTTCTAGCTTTCTCATCTTCCATCTTCCCCTCCCTCACCACCTTAATTTCTGGCAAGTCTCCAAATGTCAAGCACGTAAGTCTGCCGTTTGGCACCCCTTCCTGACCATCTCGTGGAAGTTACCCTTCTCTTTCCACTGTTTTTTAATTTTTATTTTATTCTATTTATTTATTTATTATTTTATCACTATGTAGCCCAAGCTGATCTGGAACTCCTGGGCTCAAGGGATACTCCCACCTCGACCTCCCCAGTAGTTGGGACCACAGGTGTACACTACCACACTAGGCTTTTAAAAACTCCTCTTGTGGCTGGGCATGCTGGCTCACGCCTGTAATCCTAGCACTCTGGGAGGCCGAGGCGTGAGGATCGCTCAAGGTCAGGAGTTCAAAACCAGCCTGAGCAAGAGCAAGACCCCGTCTCTACTATAAATAGAAAGAAATTAATCGGCCAACTAATATATATAGAAAAAATTAGCCGGGCATGGTGGCGCATGCCTGTAGTCCCAGCTGCTTGGGAGGCTGAGGCAGAAGGATTGCTTGAGCCCAGGAGTTTGAGGTTGCTGTGAGCTAAGCTGACACCGCAGCACTCACTCTAGCCTGGGCAACAAAGCGAGACTCTGTCTCAAAAATAAAATAAAAAAACTCCTCTTTTTAAATCTCCTATTTCCACTGGGCAGCCGTTACCTAACTACCACGCTGGGCTTTTAAAAAAATATCTGGGGAGTTAATTAACACTAATGTGGCAAACATCGGTGGCAATTTTCCGTGTCATTTCTAGTGAGAACACTTCATTTTTACAAAGGTCACCCAAAGGCAGCATGTTTTAACTCAAAGAAACAATTCCTTCCCGAAGGGATTCTAAAGAGAATGTCTGCTTTACGTGCTTTTATCTCTGCTCTCTCCCAGCCCTACTCCAATGACAGTGAGGAAAAGAAAGTATACTGTCAAAAGGAGGAGGAAAAAAACAAGAGCAATCTAAACTCTAATCAAGGACAAGTAAGGAAATAATAAGGATTAGAGCAGATATTAATGAAATAGAGAATAGGAAAACAATAGAGAAAATCAATGAAAGCGAAAGTTGATTCTTTAGAAATATCAACAAAATTGACAAAAGTCTGGTAAGACTGACCAAGAAAAAAGGGAAGACTCGAATCACTAAAATCAGGAATGGAAGAGGAGTCATTACTACTGACTTCACAGAAATAAAAATTAGAAGAGAATACTATGAATATACAAATGCCAACAAATTAGATGACTTAGATGAGATGGACACATTCCTGGAAAGATACAAACTATCAAACCTGACTCAAGAAGGAATGGAAAATCTGAATAACTCTGAATATACATATCTAACAAGTGAAAAAGTTTGAATTAATAGTAAAACAAACCTATCTATAAAGAAAAGTCCAAGTTTCACTGGTGAATGCTACCAAACATTTAAAAAAGAAATAATACTACTATGGTGTTGTTTTATTATAGTACCATGGTATAGTAGTTCCTCAAAAATATAAAAATAGAATTACCATACAACCTAGAAATTCCACTCCCGGATATATATCCAAAACAATTGAAAGATTGAAAGCATAGTCTCAAAGAGATATTTCACATTCATAGCAACATTATTCACAACAGCCAAAGATGCAAGCAATGTAAGCCTACTTGGACAGATGAATGAATATACAAAATGTGATATATACATACAATGGAATACTATTCAGCCTTTAAAAGGAAGGAACTTCTGGCCAGGAGCAGTGGCTCGCGCCTGTAATCCTAGCACTCTGGGAGGCTGAGGCGGGCAGATCGCTCAATGTCAGGAGTTCAAGACCAGCCTGAGCAAGAGTGTCTACTTAAAATAGAAAGAAATTAGCTGCACAACTAAAAATATATCTAGAGAAAATATTGGCCAGGCATGGTGGCACATGCCTGTAGTCCCAGCTACTCTGAAGGCTGAGGCAGGAGGATTGCTTGAGCCCAGGAGTTTGAGGTTGCTGTGAGCTACGGCTGACACCATGACACTCTGTCCAGGCAACAGAGCAAGACTCTGTCTCAAAAAAATAAATAAATAAAAGGAAGGAAATTCTGACACACACTTTAACATGGATGATCCTTGAGGGTATTATGCTAATAGGAAATAAACCTGTCACAAGACTGTCTGATTCTACTTATCTTACATACTTAGAATAGTCCAAATCGTAGAAACAAAGCTGTGGTGCACCAGGCCGAGACAGCGCATTTGAGGCCAGGAGTTTGAGGCTGGACTGCACTATGATTGCACCACTGCACTCCACCCTGAGCAACATGAGACCCTGTGTTAAAAAAAAAAAAAAAATCATAGAAACAAAATAGAATGGTGGTTGCCAAGGGCTGGTGGGAAGGGGAAAAGGGAAGTTATTTAATAGGCATAGAGTTTCTGTTTTGTAAGATAAAAAGCTCTGGCGATTGGTTGCACAAAAATGTGAATATACTTACCTCTACTGAATGGCACACTTGGCTGTCAAGCTATCCTCCGGGCGACTGTCGCCTGAAGGGTTGGGCCTCCCAATGCGGGCAGGGCTCCAGGCTACTGGCGATCCAGCGCCCCGCCCCGCCGGCTCCTCACTCGCCCGCGGGCCTGCTCCTTGCGCCTCCCCTGTGGTGCCGCCTCTGGTCTCCAGCACCCGAGGGCGCTGGGGGAGGTGGCGCGGTCCTCCTCGGCCATGCACTCCCCGCCGCGGGCACCCAGGGCGGGCGCGACAGCCCCACGCCGTGCGCTCCGCGCCGTGCGTGTCAGGCGCCTGTCTCCTTGGGCCGCCCGCCGCCCTCCCCCACAACCACCCCAGGCGGGGCTGGCCAGGCTGAAGCGCGCGCTTCTGGTCTCTGTCCTCTCAGGGCTGACCTCCCCCTCCTCGGGCCAATCGATGTGGTGACAAAAAGGAAAATTTTTTTGGTTGGGGGTGGTGGCTCACGCCTGTAATCCTAGCACTCTGGGAGGCCGAGGCCGGAGGACCCCTTGTGGGCAGGAGTTCGAGATCAACCTGAGCAAGCGCAAGACCTCATAAAGAAAATGTTTTAAAATGAATTGTACGCTAGAAAATGGCTAAGATGGAAATTTTTGTTATGCGTATTTTACCACAATTTTTATTATTTTTTTATTTATTTTTATTATTTTATTTTATTAATTTTTTTTTTTTTGAGACAGAGTCTCTCTCTGTTACTAACCCAGGTTAGAGTGCCGTGGTGTCAGCCTAGCGCACAGCAACCTCAAACTCCTGGGCTCAAGCAATCCTGCTGCCTCAGCCTCCCAGTAGCTGGGACTACAGGCATGCGCCACCATGCCCAGCTAATTTTTTCTATATATATTAGTTGGCCAATTAATTTCTTTCTATTTATAGTAGAGACGGGGTCTCACTCTTGCTCAGGCTGGTTTCTAACTCCTGAGCTCAATCTGCCCACCTCCGCCTCCCAGAGTGCTAGTATTACAGGCATGAGCCACCGCCCCGGCCTCTACCACAATTTTTAAAACATAAATAAATAATACCAATTCTTCACAAACTCTTTCAAAATGTAGAGCAGAAGGAAACACTTCCCAGCTCTTTCTATGAGGCCGGTATTACCCTGATATCCAAACCTGACAAAACATTGTAAGAAAACTACAGACCAATATCTATTATGAATAATATGCAAATGTCCTCAACAAAATACTAGCAGTAAAATTCAGCAATATGTCAAATGGATTATACACCATGACCAAGTGGAATTTGTCCCAAGAATACAAGATTGTTTTAACTTCCAAGGTCAATTCATGTAACACACCTCATTAATAAAATGAAGGTCAAATCCAAAGGATCATCTCAGTAAATGCAGAAAAAGCATTTGACAAAATTTAACACACTTTGATGATAAAAACACCCAACAAACTAGAAATAGAAAGGAATTTCTTCAATCTAATAAAGGACATCTACAAAAACATCCACAGTAAACATCATATGTATTGATTTATTTGGTTTTTTGAGACAGGCTCTTGCTCTGTTGCCCTGGCTGGAGTGCAGTGACACAATAATAGCTCACTGCAGCCTCAAAGTCCTGGGCTCCAGTGATCCTCCTACCTCAGCCTCTCGAGTAGCTGGGACTATAGAAGCACGCCACCACGCCTGGTTAATTTTCTGATTTTTTTGTAGACACAAAGTTTCAATATATTGCCCAGGCTAGTCTTTTTTTTTTTTTTTTTTTGAGGCAGAGTCTCATTCTGTTGCCCAGGCTAGAGTGCTGTGGCATCACCCTAGCTCACAGCAACCTCAAACTCCTGGGCTCAAGCAATCCTACTGCCTCAGCCTCCTGAGTAGCTGGGACTACATGCATGCACCACCATGCCCAGCTAATTTTTTTATATATATTTTTAGTTGTCCAATTAATTTCTTTCTATTTTTAGTAGAGACGGGGTCTTGCTCTTGCTCAGGCTGCTTTCGAACTCCTGACCTTGAGCGATCCTCCCACCTCGGCCTCCCAGGCTAGTCTTAAACTCCTGGGCTCAAGCGATTAGATCGTCCCTCCTGAGTCTTCCAAAGTACTGGGATAACAAGTCACATCATATTTAATGGTGAAAGACTTGATGCTTTCCAGATGAATCATCAAAAGAAGATGAAGAACTAGACAAGGATAGCTGCTCTCCCTGCTTCTATTCAACATTGTGAAGGAGGTTCTAGCCACGGCAATTAGGCAAGAATAAGAAATAAAAGGCACCCAGATTGGAAAGGAAGAATTAAAACTATAGGGTATTGCATATAGGAAACCCTAATGAACCCACTAAAAAACTATTAGAACTAATAAATGAGTTAGGCAAAGTTGCAGAATACAAGATCAATATACAAATATAAATTGCATTTGTTTATAATAGCAATGAGCAAACCAAAAATGAAATGAAGAAAACAATTCCATTTACGATAGCATCACAAAGAATAAACTATAAAGGATTAACTTTAATAAAAGAAGTACAAGGCTTGTACACTGAAAACTATAAAACATCATTGAAAAATATGGAAGAAGAGCTTATTAATAAATGGAAAGACTGCAGAGTCTGATCATGGATCAGAACACTTAACATTGTTAAGATGGAAATACTCCTCAGATTGATCTACAGATTTAATGCAATCCCTAATAAAATCCCAGTTGACTTCTTTGCAAAAATTGGCAAACTGATCCTAAAATTCATGTGGAAATTTAAGAAAATTTAATAGTCAAAACAGTCTTAAAAGGGAACAAAGTTGTAGAACTCACATTTCCCAATTTTAAAACTCTCTACAAAGCTACAGTCATCAAGACAGTGTGGTACTGGCATAAGGATAGACATATAGATCAATGGAATAGAATTGAAAGTCCAGAATTAAACCTTCACATCAATAGCTTTTTTTTTTTTTTTTTTTTTTTGAGACAGAGTATCATCTATGTTGCCCAGGCTGGCCTAAAACTCCTGGGCTCAAGGGACCTTCCTGCCTCATCCTCCCTAGTAGTTGAGATTATAGGCATGTGACACCATGCCCAGCTCTGTCCATTGATTTTTGAGAAAAGTGCAAGACCATTCAATGAGGAAAGAATAGTCTTTTTAAAAAATGGTGCCAAGACACTGGTTATCCATATACAACAGGATGAAGGTGGATCCTTCAACTCTGTAGTCACTAACTCCCAAAATGTGGCCCATTACTGGTCCATGGCCTGTTAGGAAATAGGCCAAACATCACTGCCTGAACACTACTCCACCACTCCCATTCCCAGTCCATGGAAAAATTGACCTCCATGAAACCAGTCCCTGGTGCCAAAAAAGTTGGGGACTGCTGCTATAATTCACACTAACTCAAAATAGGTCAAAAACTTAAAAGTGAGAGTTAAAACTCTAAAATTCTTCCAAGAAACATAGGATTAAGTCTTTGTGACCTTAGAATAGCAGTAGTTTCTTAGATATGACACCAAAAGCACAAATATCAAAAGAAAAAATGGATAAATTAGACTTTGTTAACAAATTAAAGCTTTATCAGCCAGAGTTCTGACCAACTAAAAACAAACAAACAAAAAATTAAAACTTTAGTCCTTCAAAGGTCCTCATCAAGAAAGTGAAAAGAGGCAGGCGTGGTGGCTCACACCTGTAATCCTAGCACTTTGGGAGGCCGAGGCAGGAAGATTGCTTGAGGTCAGGCATTCAAGACCAACCTGAGCAAGAGCAAGACCCCCAGCTCTACAAAAAATAGAAAAATTAGCTGGGGGTGGTGGTGCATGTCTGTAGTCCCAGCTACTAGGGAAGCTGAGGCAGGAAGATCACTTGAGCCCATGAATTTGAGGTTGCAGTGAGCTATGATGAAGCCAGCCTGGGCAACAGAGCAAGACCATGTCTCACGGCCGGGCGCGGTGGCTCACGCCTGTAATCCTAGCTCTCTGGGAGGCCGAGGTGGGTGGATCATTTGAGCTCAGGAGTTCGAGACCAGCCTGAACAAGAGCGAGACCTCATCTCTACTATAAATAGAAAGAAATTAATTGGCCAACTAATATATATAGAAAAAATTAGCCGGGCATGGTGGCGCATGCCTGTAGTCCCAGCTACTTGGGAGGCTGAGGCAGCAGGATTGCTTGAGCCCAAGAGTTTGAGGTTGCTGTGAGCTAGGCTGAC
>VSMD01089463.1:0-29257 GCA_008750895.1 Mirza zaza
TATTCAGCTCTAAGAAACAACGGTGATATAGCACATCTTATATTTTCCTGGTTAGAGCTGGAACCCATACTACTAAGTGAAGTATCCCAAGAATGGAAAAACAAGCACCACATATATTCACCAACAAACTGGTATTAACTGAGCAGCACCTAAGTGGACACACAGGTACTACAGTAATAGGGTATTGGGCAGGGGGGAGGGGGGGCGGGTATATACATACATAATGAGTGAGATGTGCACCATCTAGGGGATGGTCATGATGGAAACTCAGACTTGTGGGGGGAGGGGGGAAAGGGCATATATTGAAACCTTAAAATCTGTACCCCCATAATATGCCAAAATAAAAAAAAAGTAACAGATATAACCGGTTTGAATAATGTTTTATATTTAACTTAGTATGTCCAAAATTTTATCATTTCAACATGGAATCAATATAAAAACATTTAATGAAATATTTCAGTTTTTGGTCGTGATAAAATCTTTTTTACACCTACATCCATCACTTCTAAATGCAAACTAGCCACATTGCAAGTGTTCATTTGCCATATGTAACTATGGCTATTATTTTGAATAGTATTTCTCTGCTTATTTACTTATCTTGAAACTTACCTGTCCAGGGTTGCATTCTTTCAATAATTAGCTGATAACTCTGCCCAATAAATTAATCCAACCATGAGACAGATGTACCTTCAGTGCAATACATTGGCATTATCAGAGGTATAGAATGCCTTGATAAAAATTTTCAGAATTATGGTAATCCATCAAATGCAGCTAGCATCCCTCCAATCACACAGGTGGGACTCCTATGCCTACATCTGATGTCATCATGAAGGTAAAGAGAAGAAGCATAAGAATAAAATTCATAGAGCACAGAACTGATCCTGAGAGTAATAGGTAAATGTATCCCTGAGAAAAAAGGAGGACCACCTGTCTAGGTTATAACCACAGTGTGTTTTCTCACTCAACAGGAAAAAAATCCCTAGGAAATTCTCCTGAGCAAGATGGCAATCAGTTATGAAAATCTTAAATTAAAGATGTCAAAATGAAATGTATGGAAGACATCATATGGTTGGGAAAAGAGCATGGATTCTGGAATCAGACAAACCTGGATTTACACTGTGACCTTGGGCAGATGCTTCCTTGGTACCAATGTCCTGAGATTGTGGGAAATATCATTTCCTTCGCAAAGTCACGGGGATTTAAATGTGCCTAATACCATACTGTACCCTGAGTAGACTCTACATATTGTTCTAGAGTGAACATCCATAATCTGATATAAAAAGCTGTTGCATTGGTCTGTGAAAACCCCAGAAATAAGACAAGTAAGCCATAGTGCATTGTCTGCCCATTCAGGACAAAATACTGTCAAAACACCTGCCAGCCCAGTCGCTGTATATTGCAGGGGTACGTCTCCCTGTAAGGCATCCTGGGAAAGGCAGTTTAGAAAGGTCAGCTCACTCAGGAACAAACAAGCTCTTGCAAACTTTGGCTATCCTCTCAGTCATAAATCTAGTTCTAGGGAACAGTATTTTCTGGTCAAAGAACATGGCGAACAAATGATTATTTTGCTAATGACACAAATCATTGCAATTCAGCCCATGGATTGACCACTTCTTGGTCAAGTGTTTACTCCTCATCCAATCAGCCAAGGCCTTGCTGATTGTGGAATTCTGAAGTCGGCCACCTGCTCAGCTGCATGTGTGAATGGAAGTTCTCTGCAATATGGTTAATACAGTTATGCATCACATAAGAACAGGGAGACATTCTGAGACATGCATTGTAAGGTGATTTCATTGTTATGCAAACTTTATAGAGTGTACTGATGCAAACCTAGATGATACAGTCTACTACACACCCAGCCTATAGGTACATACATGGTATATATAGCCTATTGCTCCAAGGCTACAAACCTGGACAGCATGTTACTGTACTGAATACTGTAGGCAATTGTAACACAATGATAAGTATTTGTGTATTTAAACAAAATAAACATAGAAAAGTACAGTAAATAAATATATTTTTATTTTCAGCATGGCTCTTTCCCCCATAGCTATGACGAAGGTGAATGATTTGTTCCTGTGGGAGATGGTATGGCTTACTGGTAAGGAACATAAAGACTGGGTCACATATCCTGGTTTGGGAACCTGTCACTGACACCTAATAGCTGCGAACTTTGGACAATTTTCTAAACTTCCCTGTGCCTCAGTTTCCTCATATGTAAAACTGAAAGAGTACTTATAAATAAGTACTTATGGATAGTAAATGAGTTGACACATGCAAAAGGCAGAGAACAGTGCCAGGTACATTGTGAGTGCACAGTACGAGTGAGTTTCTTCCTTTTCACTGAGCATTTCTGATCTTTCTTAAGCTGCAAAGCTCAAGGGCTCTGGAGCTCTACCACCTGGGTTCAAATCTCACCTCCACTCATATTAATGGTGTGGCTTGGGCAACCTACTTTACCCAAGGTAGAAATGGAAATAGTGAGACACCTGCCTCTTAGGTTATATTATATGCAATGGACTCAGAATAGAGCCAGACTAAAGGGAAATGTACCAAAAGTGTTTATGATTGTTGTCATTATCATTATTATTACTGAGCGCCAGGCACTAGGGATGCAGAGGTAAATAAAAAACTTCAAGCGTAGACCTTGTTGGAGCTAAAAAGAAATCTCAGATGTAAAACCTTTGATTTAATGGGGTTTTACAGTGTCCAGTCATCCTTGAAGAGCAAGGAGGAAAAAGGAAATTCTGTCAGTTAATATCTTCTGTATCTAGAGTCATTTTCTTGGTTTACAGCAGTTATTTTTACTCTTCACTTTAGGGATCTCATTTGCTTAAAACTGATGGCTGGCAAAGGGAAATTGGTTCCCCAAGCTGACAGTCCACTGCTACTGTCATTAGAGTGGTTTATCACTACTCTTTCCACACTGCTTTTGACAGGCAAAGGAAGGAGTTTGCTTTCTTATGTCTTGACTTTGATAGACACATTCCCCTGAAAAAGCAGCTTATGTCTTCTGATCTCACATCCTCAAATCTGTATTCCCTGGGCCAGCTAGAACAAAACCTTCCAAAGACACATCAGATGAAGATTAGACTCATTTTATGTAAGTAATTGCCAGATACGTTACAGGAGGAAAAAGAGTTCAATCTATCAAATAGTTACCAAATATTAATTACTAATATGTATTAGTGTGTTCCCTAGGTACCTAATTATCGAGATTTGGGGAGTAAGTATAACTCCCAGTTCCTGGTAATATCTGCTTTTTACCCTGCACTCTGTAAGGTCTCTCCCTCAGATTCAGGAGTGCTGAGAAAACAACTCTTGTGAATACAGAATGATGCAAATGAAAATTATAAAGTAGCCATTGTCTGCATTATTTGTATTAGTTACAACACACACGTTTGAACAACAAGGGAGGAAGGCACCGGGCCGGGATAGGTGAAAAGAGGTTTATTTTAATGTCTGCGTACCAACTGGCTGAGTCCAAGATGGCATCAGCCCGGAAGTGGTAAGTGTTCAGGATTTTTATGGGTGGATTTAGGCAGCCTCCCCTCCCCCCACAAAAGGAGTGTGGGACTATCTTGCATAAACTGGAAATACCTTGCAAGGGCAGGATACCAATACCGAGTTTTGGCTGTCTTTGTGCAAGGGCCCCAAAGCGGGGGAAGGGTTGAGGGTCCAAAGGTCAAGCCCCCATGGAATTTTCCACTGGCCTCCAAATTCAGCCTAACAGTGTTCACTTTATAAGTTAGCAAAAATATGGAGTGAAAAGGAGGTGGAAATATTATGTGTAATTTGAAATTTGAGAATTTTCTGTATTAGTTTCCTAGGGCTACCATGACAAAATACCACAAATTTTGATGGTTTAAAAGAACAGAAATGTATTCTCTTGCAGTTCTGGAAGTGAAATATTCAAAATCAAAGTGTGGCAGCACCATGCTTCTTCGGAAGGCCTGGCCTCCTTCAGCCTGCGGTGGGTCCAGGCATCCCTGGCTGCTGGTGGCCTCGCTCTGGTCTCCACCTCAGTCTTCACATGCTCTCTCTGGCTCTCTCTTTTGTGTGCCTCTTACAAAGACACCTGTGTTAAGCAAACGTTATGGGAGGCCATTGTCTCAGACTGGCCTCCTGCCCTGGGCCCCAGCAGACCAGATGAAAGGAGAATGGAGTCACATGTGCTAAGTGCCATGTAATTAAACTGAACTTTGAAATGGGGCCAATCTTCCCCAAAAATGGTAGATGCCAATCAACCTGAGTCAGTATAATAAGGATTGTTCCTTTGTTTTTACCCTGTAAGGAAAGTAACTTTAAAATGATCGATTTACATTGTTAGGGTGCAATTAGTAGAGGAGGATGCCTCAGAAAGGAGGTGAGACAAGGGCAGTGTTTTTCCCCCCAGCAATGGTTGATTAAGCAAGATTAAACATCAACTCCATGGAATCAAACAATAAGAAAAGGAGTGATTAACCACAACAGTGGGAAGTTGTGGTTCAGGGACTTTTCCCTGCACAAAGCATACACACTAGTAGGAGAAGGGTGACTGAGAGTAACCTTATGACATGGCCATATTATGAATATTATAGCCTCATCTGCATTGGGATTTCACACCCTGTGCCAGTGCGTTTTCAGAAACCTTGATGCAGGGAGTGGTCATCACCCCAGAAGCTACAACCCGCCCACCCGTAGGAAAATAAAAAGATCAAAACTTGTATTCCACAGGGTCGTCTCCACTCACGGAGATAAACCTGTCCCTTCTCAGAGACGAACTTTCACTTCACAATAAAAGGCTGCTTTTATGACTGGTGGGTTTGTGGCTTGCTAATTATTCGGTCTACTATTCCTCCAGCCATGATTCTTTGGGTTGGAGGGTTAAGAACCAGTCCTAAAAACATTTTGTCTCCTGATTCTGCTTTCTTCAGCCCTTTTCTGCTTAGAAAGAAAGCCAAACCCTCCTCTCGCAGCAGCCGAACCCAGCCCAACCAAGCCAAGAGTTACTTTTGCAAGAGTTACTCTGTGCAGAAGTGTAGGCATCATAAAGCTAATGAAGCTTCCACTTCAGGCCCCTGAGTAATAGAGCACTCTCTCAAAGGGGCTGCAGGCATTTGATATCCATAATCTGTTATTATTTTTCTTAAAGAGTGCCCTCCAGATTATAGATGCTCCAGGCCTCAAAAATTTGGATCTCCCCCATCTTTCATAGTATACCCAATGGCAGTAATAATTTATAGAGTACATAACAAGGGCTCAATATGTATCAGTCAAAATAGTATAACACTATGCACCAACACCAGACTCAGCACAATCTTTGCCTTCACTACAACCAAAGTATAGTAGAAAACAGAGATATTAATAAAATAAGCACCAAATAAATATACTGTTGTGACTCAGTTAAATGCTATGAAGCTGTGTGGTTTTAAGATGGGACAATGAGGAGATCCGATGTTGGCAGAGAGGTTTCTGAGAAAGCAATAATGAGCTGAGATTTGAAGAGTAAGAATTAACTAGTCAGATGGGGGAAAAGCAGGGAGAGAATTTTCCAGGCTGAGAGGATGGATGTGCTGCAAGTAGAAAGAACAAGGTGTGCCCAAGGAACTGAGAGAAGTTAAATTCATTGCAACACAGAGAGAAAGGAGGATCCAGGTATAAAATGAGCCTGGGCAGGAAAACCAACTACATAGGGCCTCGTGAGCCATATGAAGGTTTCCAGCATTTATTATAAGAACAACAGCATGTGTTGAAGTGTGCCTAGTTTGAGCGTTGGGGTGGGGTGGGGAGCACAGATAAGAAGAATGACAGGGGTCATATGTCTATTTTAGAAATGCTTTGGCTGCACCATGGAAATTAGCAGGGACAAGGCAAGGGTGGGTAAGAAGACACAGGTAGTAGGCCATCTCGGCAGACCAGGAAAGAGATGGTGGTGGTGCGATGGATGACGGGAACAGTGGAAAAGAAATGAGAAGAACTGGAGAGATGGAGAGACACTTCAAGAGTAAAATCCTCATACTCATTGCAGGATTGGCCGTGGGGAGTAATGGTAAAGAAGCTGTCAAATATATGCTATAGACTGAATGTCTGTGTCCCCAAAAATTCATACATTAAAATCCTAACCCTCGATGTGATGGTATAAAGAGGTGGGGCCTTTGGGAGGTGACTAAGTCACGAGGATGGAACTCCCATGAATGGGATTCATGGCCATATAAAAGAGGACCCAGAGAACTGCCTTGCCCTGTTCTCCCAAGTGAAGACACAGTAAGGAGACAGCTCTTTGTGAACAGTAAGCAGTCACAGATCTGCCAGCCCCTTGACTTGGACTTCCCAGCCTCAAGAACTATCAGAAACAAATTACTGTTGTTTAAAATCTACCCAGTCTATGGAGTCTATAGTATTCTGCTATATCAACCTAAATGAACTAAGACAGATAACTACTGAATTATTTGGGTTCCATAGCTAAATCAATAATGATATGTTAACTAGGATGGGAAACTCTGGAGAAAAACCCATCTCTTTGGATCAGGAGGGGAGCATTGATGAGTTTCAGTTTCTTGTAAGGCATAAAGAGTTCATAGTGACCTTGAGGCATCTGAGTGACCATGTTAAGTAAGAGATTGGACATATAGAAGCTCACACGGGGGTTCTGAGATGAAGATATAGACCTTGGACTGAATAAATAATTGAAGTCTTAGGTGCAGATGAGACCACATATAGAGAAAGGACAGGGGAAGAAAAGAGAAGGGCCCCAAACCGAGCCTTAAGAAGCATCATCTGGCTGCATAAAGAGGGGTCTGACTACAAAGAAGAGAGAGAAGCAGCAACAGGAGGGACTAGGAAAGCCAGGAGAATGCCAGGTCCCAGGAGTCGAGGGGAAAAGTGTGCCAGCCAGAAGCACATGGTGGGATGAATGGAGCAGAGAAGTCTAGGAAGGTGGGGACAAGCCACACCATCTGGGTTTAGTGGCCTGGAGGTGCTGAGACCGAGCTCCTCTAGGGAAGTGGTTAAAGAGGGCAGGAGATCAGGCTCCCTGGGGAGGAAAGCCAGAGCATGGTGCCTCAAGGGGATATGGGGTTGAGGACAGATTGTTGGTTTGGTTTGTTGTTCTGTGGTATTTTGGCTTGTTTTTGTATTCTAATGCTGGAAAATCAGTTGTTTTTCCAGTGGAAAATGTATTTCAGAGCGCAATTTGGTTAGATGACAGAGAAAGACATTATCATTGATATCAGGTCCCAGAGAAGGCAGCAGGGGAGGCGTTCACATTTTGCAGGTGGAGGAATCTGCAGAAGGCAGGAGGAGAAACAGTCCTCTGTTGTAACAGAAACAGAGGTGGGAGAGAGGAAGGCAGTGCGTTTGTATGGGAAGGAGGTGCCCTCTGACGGATTTGTTCCCTGCTGAGCATGAAGGGGCAGCAGGAAGAGGGGGTGGCAGTTTGCAGAGAGCGAGAGAAGAGGTCTGAAGGGTTGATCAAGGAGTTAATGCTCCAGACACCAGGCCACGTTGCCAGGAAAAGCCTCCTGCCCGGCAAGGGGATCTGGTCTCACGGACTCTCTGTGAGGCACAGGTGGCATGGGTGTCCCTTCCCACAGTGCTCTTGGCTTGGATGAGAGGATTTACACTCATTTCACAGGAGGCCCTCGGTGTGAGTAGAGATCCAGGCAGGAAGCCTTTCTTTCAAATCTCCAGGCAGTTGGTTGCATGCTGTGGCAGATTTGGAGATTTGAATACCTCTTTGAGACAAAGTGTTTCTCTCTTCCAAGAAAACCACCAGTTTTTCAGGGAATACTATGAAGTCATGGGGGTGGGTATAGGAAGATGTAGGTCAAAGCATATGTAATTCAAGTTAGATAGGAGGAATAAATTTCAAGAGATCTAAGGTACAGCAAAGTGACTATAGTTGATGATAATAGGAACATAATGTATTCCTGAAAAAATGTAAAGAGAGTGAACATGATGTGCTCTCACCGCAAAAGTAACTGTGTGAGCTAATGCATTTGTTAATTAGCTAGATTTAACCATCCACATATAGATACTACTTCAAAACATCACATTTTACACGATAAAAACATACAATGTTATTTGTCAATTTATAAAATAATAATCATTTTTAGAAAACAATAAAGTCACTAATCTGAGCAAACCTTTTAGAGTTAGTGTTAGTGTTCAGAGTTAGTGTTCTCTCTGGTGATGTAAACTGCTGTGTACGGTTATTCAGACCCAAGCCTCACTGGGTCTGTGGCTTTGGGTGGAAACATCCGTTCTATCTGCTTGAGTTCACAGGGATGACACAGGGATGGCTGTGAGCTGTCACTTGTTCTTTAGGAGCTGTTTGTACAGAAGTCCTCCCTTGTCCACAGGGGGTACATACCAAGACCTTCAGTGGATTCCTGAAACCTCGGTTAGTATAAAACTTGTATATACCATGTAGGAATCTCTTTTTCTTTCTTTACAATTTCACGGAATGAAGATTTATTCTTACTATACATCTTAGCAACCTCCGTATAGGGTTTTTTTTTTTTTCTTTCCTTATTAAGTTGAGAACTTTCATCTTTTCACTTAAAAGAAGCACTTCACAGCTTCTCTGTGGCATAAAAAATGCCAGCATCATGGCTCTTGCTGGGGCCATTGTCAAGTAAAATAAGGGTGATTGGAACCCAAGCTCTGCGATGCCACGACAGTCAATCTGATCACCAAGATGTCCACTAAGTGACTAATGGGCGGGTAGCGTAGACAGCACGGAGACCCTGAGAAAGGGATGATTCATGTCCCTGGACAGATGGAGTAGGATGGCTCAAGACTTCTTCATGCCACTCAGAACGGTGGCAATTTGAAGCTTAGGAATTATTTATTTCTGGAATTTTCCATTTAATGTTTTTGGGCCGTGGTTGACCTTGGGTGACTAAAACTGTGGAAAGCAAAACCATGGCTAAAGGGGGATGGTAAAGTTAGGAGGCAGACTAGTGTGTAAAGCATTTGGCAAACTGTCCATGACATGTAAGGGACAGAGTGAACGTTCAGAAGAGGGAAGGCAGCAGAGGTGAGAGTCATCAGGGAAGATGCTAAAGAGAAGAAGGTGCTTGGATGAGGCTTTGAAGGATGTGAGGGTTGGGGAAGTGACAGGGAAGGGCAGGGCAATTCCCACCCACCAGGGGTGCAGCTCTTGTGTGATTCCTCTGCACACCACTCTGGCTCTATCACTTACCGGCTGCGTGGCTTTGAACAATTTACTTAACTTCTGCAGGTCTTCTTTTCCTTAACTGGGACAAGAGCATATTAGTACCCACCTGCAAGGCTGTCCTGAGGATTCACTGAGGTAATTCTTACAGTGCTCTTACCCCAGTTCTTGGTCCATATTAAGCATCCCATGAGTATTACTGATACTTTTTGGTTTTGTTATTATTGTATGTTAACGCATTAAAAGGCATTTTCAACATTCCAAAGTGAACTCTGAGGCCACCAAGCAGGACTTGCCACAAAGATGTAAAAGATGCTTGGCAACCCCTAGCCCCTCACACACACCGAGGAAGGAAAGGATCTAGAGTACGGAATTCCTGGGGAAGATGATCTCTTTTAAGAGTTGTGGGTGTGCTCTGAGTCTACTCTCCCAAGGGTAAGGGTGTCCCCTCATCTCAAGCTGGGGATGGGGACTTCACAGGGGCTACTGTGAAGGCTGACTCAGCCTTAGAAACAGGAAAACCACAGTGGCAAGAAAGAGCTGGCAAGACAGCCCAAGAGGGTCACCGTCCATGAAGACCCAAGGAAAGTAAGCGGGAAATGCCTAGGAGCTGAGGAGGGAGCCCTGAGTAACCAGTTAGCACAGAGATGGCATGGATAACATTCACAGGTGTCAAAGGAAAAACAGGCAGGAATCGCTAATCAAGGTATACGCTGAGGATCTGGGACGGGAGGTGTGTGAGGAAGAATTCTCTGGGGAAAAAAGAAACAGGATAGGAACCCAATAAAAGGAAGAATAGCTGTAAATTGCCAGTCCCAAGAACACAAAATCCAGCTCCAGTCAAAATTAGTGTATTGTTATAGTTTCTATTGCTGCTAAAACAAATCACAAACTTCAAGGCTTAAATGAACACACATTTATTTATTTTACAGTTCCGTAGGTCAGAAGTCTGAAACGGGGCTCAGTGGTCTAAAATCAAGGTGTCGGCAGGGCTGCCTCCCAGACAAGCTTCCTCATATCCCATCACACTGATGCTCCCTCTTGCCTCCCATTCTGCTAGTGAGGATCCTTGTGACTACATTGGGCCCACCTGCATAATGCAGTGTACCATCCCCCTCACAAGGTCAGCTGATTAGCAACCTTAATTCCATGTATAGCCTTAATTCTCCTTTACCATGTAACCCAATATATTCACAGATTGCAGGAATTAGGATGCAGACATCTTTGGTGCCCTTATTGTGCCTTCCATAGTCAATAAGAACTTCCCTGACCCTTAACTCCTTTCTCTGCCTTAAATTCCTCCTTAGAGGAGCCCGAGAATCATTGCTAGTGTTGGCAGAGGAGTAGAAGTGCTGGGCTGGGAATGAGAAAAGGAAGCAACCTCCTCCTCCCCCGCATCATTCCCTACACACCCACCCTCCCCACTACAGTGGGGCAAGCCAGGAGGAGGCCCGAGCTAGGGGAGAAGACAGCTCACATTGTTTTTTTAAAAAAAGACAAGAGTTTCTACTATTATACTTTAGTAATTAAAATAATTAAGGTTGTTTCTGTGACATGATGTCATGGAAGGCCTTTTCATTATCACAAAAAGATATGATAATTTTTGTGGATTTCATCCAACGGAAGGAGAAACTAGCCCAACAGAGTGGGTATAAATGGGTGTTAGAGGAAAGGAAGAGAGTTGTTTTCTGATTATATCCCACAATTCATGATAATTCAATGTGCCAGTTAGTAGTGTTATTATTATTATTACCATTATTTTAATTACCTCTTTCATTAGACTTTGAGAAGCAGGAGGGCAGAAACCCATCTTGTTCATCCACTTATCTGCAGCACCAGCACAGCGCCTGAAATACCTTGAGAATTTACTAAAGTAAATGAACGTTCAATGAACGTATTCATCAACATCCCACAGGAACTGGAGCTGAGTATGATTCCAAATGGATGCAGCCCTCCTTTGGTGTGTCCAACCAGATCCGCCATCTCCCAGTCAGGGAAAACCTTTTGCCAAAAAACAAGCTCTCCCCATTTCCCTTTTAAATTGCAGTTATTGTTTTCATCCTGAACTCCAGAATTGTATAATTACACCTTATTACATATGGCACACACAGCTCCCTGAGAAGCAGCCCCATCAAAATTTATAAGGCAAAGAGTTTGCATCTCTGATTTTAAATGGGCTTAACCGCTCAAATTAGAGTAGCTTTTCTATTCCTGAGAGGGAGGTGAGTGTTCAGGAATTCCAAGAACAATGGAGGCAGCAATGCCCTCCAGCCACCGTCAGATTCAATCTCTGCTCAGCTGGAACCGAAGCTGGGACGGAGGTGCCTGTGCGCTTCTGCAAGGGGAAAGTGAACATGTCAGCTGATCACAGCTGTGAATTTAGATTTTTTTTACAGAAAAAAAAAAAAAACTAAGGCAACATGAAAGATTGAGAGCCAAATATAGAGAAACAATAAGGTGCCTCCTGAACACAGAGATAAAGCCACCTCCTCAGAGTGAGCTGGGTGAAGTCAGCACATGACGGATAGCAGTGGTCCCACCCGAACCAATAATCCAGCTGCAGGGCGCAGGAAACACACAAAAGTAATCAAAGAGACAGCAGAGTTTCTGCAGATGTGAATTGTAACTGAAGAAAGCTGTAATCTAAGCAACCGCGGAGAGAAGGATAATATTGAAGTAGGTAGTCTCTGGCAAAAGGTAGAAAGGAGAGTCAAGGGCAGCAATTCGTGAGGGTTCAGCTAGCACTGGCCAGGGCAGGGGGACTGTGCCTGGCAGATGAAGGAAGTGACCACTCTCATGGTCCTCCAGTGACCTGGATGGAGTCTCCATCCAAAGCATCTATTCCATGCTCCCCAAATAGTCTGCCGATCACCAATGTAGCTTCATGAATTCAGGGATGAGTTTTGAATAATCCAGAAATTAGTAGGTGTGATACTCTCAGCAATTCAATAACCTTGAATCTTGGTTTGCACATCGGATTTCAGGAGAGCCTGGGTCATTCTCTAAGAATGACTTTAGGTGTTTGCAAACCCGCCAAACTCTGGTGATCCCTTAAAGCCCATCCTGGTGGCCAGTTATAGCTCTTTCTGAATTCTAGTCTTGATTATTTGGCCTTTGACTTATAGATCATTTAGAAATACTAATACACTGGAATAACCACACACACACACACACACACACACACACACACCCCTACCTCACAGAGAACTCCTACTCATCCTTCAAGGCCCAACTTGAACGCTATACCTCTGAGTTGTTTTTCTCTGCTTACTATGGAAGAGGGCAGGGTGGAGGAAGGAAAGCATAGAGTAACTGATGGAATCTTAAAAGATTTACTGTTTTTCAAACTCTTCTTTAGCTATAAAACACTTGTTCGACCAAAAGCTGATGTGGAAACCAATATATAAAACATAAAAATGGATGTGCTCTGGCTGAAGGACACTCCTTTGCCCTGCTGATTACTGGACTCAGGCAGGAATGCAGGTTTTAGTTTCTCAAAGTTTTAAAGAGACAACTCGTAAAAGCAGTTTGCCCTTTTTCAGACCCTGACTTCTGTTACAATTTTACAAATGAGGAAACTGATACAGAATGTAATGTCAGAAAACAGTTCATACAATAGTTTCTTGTGGTTCTCTCAACCATAAATGATAAATAACATGACATTTATGCTGTCAGCACGCCGAGTGGAGAGAGAATCTGTGTGCCCATGGGAGGAAGAGTGTAGTGATTGTGGGGCTTTGAATTGAAACTCAGGACCGCTCTGGTGCAGGGGAACACAGCACATCAGCAGAATTCTGCTGATGTCCATAAAGGAAGCATTTTGATCAGCCAGGCCAGAGGGAAATCTGAAGTTCCTGCTAGCCCAGCCACTGGCTGACAAAGAGCACCCTGGGGCCTGGAGTAAATCCATAAGGCAGTCAGGCCACAAAGGCTGCAGATGTTGGGTGATTCCTGTGGCTGTGCTGGCTCAGAGCCAGTGGACTTGTGGTGCACATGACCTTGTGAGACACCAGCAGCTTCAGCCAAGCCAGGGCCTCTGTCACCTCTCCCACAACTACAGGCAGCATGGCTCAGGGAGTCTTCTTCCACTTGAGGAAAGGAAAAGGAAGAGCTCAGAGGACTTTGTTTTGTCACTTGGATGTCAGCTCAGCCACGGTAAAACAAAGTACCAAACAGGCACCTGAGGGCCCTGAGTCCAAGCCTTAGTTCCTAGACAGTATTTCTGGACCCATCCTGGACCAGAAAGAAACATGTTGCTTTGAAGGGAAGGATCCAGTCCTGGCAGGAGTCACCACCTGCTGACTAAAGAGCCCTTGGGCTTTGAATAAACATCAGAGGTAGCCAGGCAACAGTCACCATTGGCTTTGGGTGAAACTGGGTGGCTTCAGGTGTGATCTGGCACTGGTGGCCACGAGGAAATACCTAAGTCACTCCCCCCCACTCTAGCAGCCCAGCACAGACAGTGAGGGAATAAAGTGAGAGATTTTGCCTTGTAATCCATGGAATTCTCCTGTATCTTACCCAAGCTCACCAAGGCAGTACCACCAGGAGTCTGTAAGAGTCATAGTATTACTGGGCTTGGGAAACCCCCAATGCTGATACAGCTGCAGTGATCAGAGACTGAGTTATTCATAAATAAATAACTCTTCAATGCCCAGACATCAATGAGCATCCACAAGCATTAAGAACATCTGGGAAGAAATGACATCACCAAACAAACTAAATAAGATACCAGAGACCAATCCCAGAGTGATGGAGGTAGTTGACCTTTCAGACAAAGAATTCAAAATAGCTGTCCTGAAGAAGCTCAATGAATTTCAAGACAACACAGAGAAAGAATTCAGAAGCCTATTCTGTCCGTGCTCAGCCTTGACAGACATAATCAATCAATTCCAGATTGACTGATTGATTGATTGATCTGAAATTTGATCTCAGAATGATTCTCAATACAGTGTTCCCATCAGCTGCTAACAATTGATTGGAGCTGACATGTGAGATGAATTAATTTACCATTTCTGCTCTAAATATTAATGCTTTTTCTAAATCCTAATTGTTAATATATACAATTTTATATTTATTATATAATCAACCCAAGTCATTAATATTTCAAAGTATACAAAAGGCTATATTATACATAAGCTAACAGAGATCTTTTCTACTTTACTTCTCCATTTAGGTAAGGGCCTTAAATTATACATTTTGGGAGTTGACCTTTCAAATCTAGTGGTGCTAAGTAAACAATCATTGTCTAATTACATTTCCTTTACTAGATTAAAATATAAAAATAAAGGCACTAGATCTCTTCCCTTATGTCAATGCCACCTCCAAAATAAAAGGATTGGAGGAGTCCCTTGTATTCCACTGACTGAAGTTTGGTTGATTCAAGCTCAAGTGAAAAAATAATGGCATTTCAAAATCCAACTCTGGTTTAGCCATTCTCATTTTTAAAATATCCAACTCTTCTTTGTTAAGATTTTCCTCTGTAGGGAAAGAAATGAAAGTGTTTTTCCAATTAATTGAGATTATTTATACATATTAACTATGTACAATGGCCCAGGCGAGCGTTAAGGCACAGCCTACAGCCCACTTGCCAGTTCTGAGAGCCAATCTCTCTCCCTAGATTCCTGCCTAGACTCTTAAAACAGGAATGTCTTCTCTCTTGAAAGAATTTGGGAGAAAGTCATTACCCTTTTCACCACCCCCTTACTCGGTATCCCCCATAGAGGAGGAGTCACGTACCTGCTTGGGCAGGTTAGGACAGAGCACTTATGCCTACCTGGTAGAGTCTTCAGCGGTCTCTCTCCATCTCTCTGACTCTCTGGGGCCTGCTTGAACATTAGCTATATATATCTTGTCTCCTTCATGCAGTGATGATTATGCAATACCTCAGCTCCCCACAGCTGACTACAACTAGACAAGAAAGGCCTTTCCCTTCTCTAGAATTAGAGTTGAGCCCAGCCACAGGCCTTCCTGCTACTTGTCTCAATTTGTAGCAGCAAATTAATTTTTGTGCTTTAAAGTATGAATCTTCAATTGATTTCTTCTGCAGTCCACATGAAGCTCTGATTAGCTTCTATATATATTGGCATATATCATGGTGGGGAAGGGAGGCACCTCAAATCCTCAGATTCACTCTGAAATCAGGATACTCATCCTCCTAAAGTTAGTAGGGCTAAAGTATTATTTTAGGGCTAAAGTACCTCTGAGTTTATGATAAATTTCTTCCAAAAATTTGTTTGTCAAGCATTTTGACTTGGATCCCCAATACATAAATTTTGCCGAGATCTTGGAAATCTTTATGGAAAATTTTTCATTTCTGTTTCTAAAAAAAATACATATCTATACAATAAAACAAATTCAAATAGTGCTAGATGGCCCAAAATTTAAAAAAAAAAATCTTCTTTCCCTCTCTGTAACCAAGAGTCCCACTACTCAGAAGTATCTACTCATAAATGCTTCCTTTGTGTAGTTCTTACACACTTACTCCATAATATTAAATTGTATGCATACTATATATTTTAATTTGCTAGCTTAGAGTATTATATACTGAATGCTATGAAAAATGAGGAATTCCGTTCATTTAAACTGCCTCTCATACTCTACCTTCTATATTTCTGCCAGCCACATTTTTTTCAATTCTGTAGGTTACATTCACAAGTCTAAATCATGAATTTTCAGTCCTTGAACCATTGATTTTACACAATATCTTGACCCATTAACTTTAGACAATATGTCAGGACGAGGAAATTAGTGCCCTTGAGTTTGCCTTAATATCTCCTTATAGCCTTCTAACTCCTGCCTCCCTATCTGCCTGCTATGCCATCATGTCATTAACTTTACATGGTCAATGTCAAGGTTTATAACATTAATATTAATGTTAAAATATAACTAAGGCTCTGTGGTTTGCTTATAAATTGATTCTCAATTGAAAGTCAATATCTAACATTACCAATACACAATTATGTGCATATTATTCACTGTAGGCCATGAAGTATATAATTGGACAAGTGGAGAAAACACTGTAATCTTAAATCACTAAACCTGTTCTGTTCAAAGGAGAAAGTAATTGTCAACACCTCAGAGGAGTAGAAACAGAGGAGCAGCTTATTTCAAGCATACATACATAATAATTAAACAATATACTTTCACTGTATTACTAAGATCACTCAGTGTCTTCCCTTCCCCCACCCCCCAATGGTTGAAGTGATATCATTTTCTTCTTGCAGATATTCTTCAGGGGTTCTTCTACTGCCTGTTTTTATGTGGACTAATTTATTTCCATACCTACTACATCCTCATCATCCTAGGATTTCTTTTTATTATATTCCTGGTTAGTGTCCATTTTTTCTTGCATCCATATCTTCCATTTCCTTAGATTTCTTCCTTTCCTTAAACATTTGATTTTAAGATAATTGTAGATTTATATGCAGTTATAAGCAATAATACAGAGGGATCCCATGTACCCTTTACCAAGTTTAAGCAATGGTAACTACAAGTTGTAAAACTTAGTGGGATATCAAAACCAGCTTATTGGCATTGATAAAATTAAGATATAAAACATTTACCCTCACCACAAAGATCCTTCATGTTACCCCTTTATAGCCATACCCTTCTGTACCACCTTGACCCTTGGCAATCAATAATCTGTTCTTCATTTCTATAATTTTGCCATTTCAAGTATGTTATACAAATGGAATTACACAGTGTACAACCTTTGAGGATTTGCTTTTTTACACTCAGCACAATTCTTTAAAGTTTTATCCAAGTAATTGTGTGTATCTACAGTTGTATCATTTTGTGGCTGAATAGTATTCCATGCTATGTATATCATTATGTTTATTAGCTCTAAGTTTTATGTAATGCTCTTCATCAGGTTAAGTGCCTCTTTGTTCATATTTTTCTGAGAGCTTTATCATGAATTTGTGTTGGATTTTATCAAATATTTCTTCTGCATCAATCAACATGATTATGTGATTTTTTTTCTTCATTAGCTTGCTTATATAATCAATTATATTGATTGATTTATGAATATTGAACCATCCTTGCATCCCTGGAATAAATCCCATGTGATCTTTCTTTTTATGTATTGCTGAATTTATTTGCTGAGAATTTGTTAAGAATTTTTGCACATATATTTATTACAGATGTTGGTCATTAGTTTTCTTATTTTATATTATCTTTGTCTTTTAGTATCATTATAATACTAGCTTCGTAAAATGAATTGGGAAGTGGTACCTCTTCCATGTTAACTCTTATTTATGTGGATTTCTTTGTGTTGATCCTATTTTCAGTTTTCTTAGCTTCCTGAAGCTGTAGATTTGTGTCTTTTGCCAAATTTGGGGAGATTTCAGACATTATTTCTTTGAATACTTTTTCAGACCTGCCCTTTTTCCTCTCCTTTCAGGGATCCAGTGATGAGTTAGATATTTTATTATCGTCTCACATGTCTTGAGTTATTATTCATTTTTATTTTTAGTCTATTTTCTTTCTTTTATACACTGAGTAATTTCTATTGTTTTATCTTAACATGTATTTGTTTTTTCTTCTGTCCCCTCTATTCTGCCACTGAGCCCATCCACTGAACTTTTTATTTTGCTTATTATAATTTTTACCTCTAAAATATTCATTTGATCATTCTTTACATGTTCTGTTTCTTTGCTGAGACTTTTTACTGTTTCATTTGTTTCAAGCATGTTTGTTAATACTCACTGAAGCATTTTTATAATCACCTCTTTAAAATCTTAATCAGATAATCCTAATATCTGTATCATCTTTTTGTTGGCATATTGATAGTCTTTTTCAAAAAAAATTAGTTTGAGATCTTACCGGTGCTTGGTATAAATAATTTTCACTTAAAATCTGCATGTTTTGGCTATTATAAGACTCTCAATCTTACTTAAGTGTGCCATTTTAGCTGGCTTCTTCTAACGTGACTCCAGCATGGCAACAAGAGGCAACATCTCATTACTGCCAGGTCGGGGTAGAGGTCCAGGTTTCCTACTCAGCCTCCAGTGACACTCATGGAAGAGTGTTCCTCATTATTGCTGGGTGGAGTGAGAACTCCAATTCCCCACTAGGCTTCCACTGGTACCGTCCTGGCAGGAGGAACAGGAGTGCCTTGTCACTGTTCACCACCTGGCTTCCTTAACACACGAGGGGGGCTGATGTAGTTCCATTACACAGGATGGTGATCAAAGTGCTGGCTCCCTTCTTGGCCTTCTCTGACCACCCTGTTGAAATATTGAGATACTTCATTACAGCCCCAAAAAGGTGAAATTCTAGGCTCCCCATGCTGGCCTTTGCTGGCAAAGATGGAGGTAGGGCCTCAGTCTGTTCTGGGCTGATTGGCTTAAGTAGAGCACTTACTGTCTAAAAGTTTCCTGTCCTGTTTGGCTACCCTCTTCTAGTCCTTTGGCTAGACAGAGCTGGCTTTGGTCAGGGCTTTTGCATCTTCTGTTTATCTTACTAGGTTGCCAGCATCTTCAATTCCAAGTCTGGGATATATGAGGCAAAGAAAACGGTATTGAGATCCTTTAGCTGTTCTTCCTTCTTTTCTCCAGCTCTCAGAGTCTTCTTACATATTTTTTATATATAATGTCTGACATTTTTTGTTGTACTTAGTGGGAAAAGTAGGGTAAAGTATGTCTACTCCATCCTCTGAGAAGTAGAAGTCTGAATTTCTCTTAAAGTTTTCTGGAGTATATATTTTTTTCAGATAATACCTCTGGGTGGTAAAATATCTGAGTCCTTACATGTCAAAAATGTCTCTACTTTGCCCTCATAAATACATAGTGTGTCATGAAACTAAAAAGACTTCTAGGTTCAGGGACTTCCAGTTTCAGCTCCAACATGTAAGGAGCTGGAATCCTCATCTTTACAACAAGAAAAAGTTAAAAAAACTAAAAATCAATGACTTGTTGAGGACCCATCACAGAACTGAAGTCTCAGAGCAAACCATAACCCTGAAAACTGGAGAAATGAGTAAACCCAGAGTCACAGCAGAGATCTGCTTACCAGGAAGAAAAGCCCACTGGAGTGATAAACTGGTAGAGACATTTAAATGGTAATTTTGGCAAATTGCTGGAGGCTGAGTGTACTAGCATGAAAGTGAAAACTCCTAAGGACCACAGGCTTAGGGGTGTCCTCACACTTTCATAGGTTTTATCTCCTGGAACCCTACCAGGTTTTCATGGTGAAGAGCCAAAAAAGCCCCTCTAGTGATTCTGGTAGGGAAAGGGGAAAAGGAACCATTGTCAGTATTCCCCATAACAAAGGCCAGGAGAGAAGGCTTTACCAGAGTCTTGGCCCACTTGGGGGAAAATTTTTCCCACTCCAGCCTCCTCTAGCTATCCTGTCTCACCTAAGTGGGAATAAAAAGCTAAGAAACCTTGTGACAACTGTAGCACTGAGACACAGGTCTACTGAAAAACTGAGATTTAATCATAAGATTACAGAATATTTACCCTCCTCCACCCGAAACCAAAAGGGCTCTGGGATAAGGAGTGGATTTCAGCTGAAAGAGCTGCCAGATGCAGACTCCCCCATAGGAGAGGTACTTAGGGAAGCCCAAAGCCAACAGGGCAGACAAAACAGGGACACTAAGGAATTTGAAGTCTCTAACACCTGCAGCTACTGTAAACATTAAACACAACCCAACTTCTTGCCAAATTAGCATAAAATCTCATCCTAGCAGCCTATTTACCTCAGTTCCTAGTACCCAATCCATTGGGCTTTCAACGAAAAATGACAAGGCTAAAAGGCAAAGGAAAACACGGTCTGAAGAGACAAAGTAAGCGTCAGAACCAGACTCAGACATGACACAGATGTTGGAATTATCATATGGGGAATTTAAAATCACTATGATGAATATGCTGAGAGCTCCAATGCAAAAAATAGACAACTTGCAGGAAGAGACTGGCAATGTGTGTGAAGAGATGGAAACTCTCAGAATTTTTTAAATGCTAGAAATCAGAAACCCTGTGTATTAGTTTTCTAGGGCTGCCATAACAGATTAGCAAAAATTTGGTGGCTTTAAACAACATAAATTTATTCTCTCATGATCTGGAGACTAGAAATCTGAAATCAAGATTTTTGCAAGTTTGGTTCCTCCTGGAGACTCTGAGGGAAAATTTGCCCTATGCCCATGTCCTAGTTTCTGGCAGTTGCCAGCAATCCTTGGCATTCCTTGGCTTTAGATGCATCTCTGCAGTTTCTGCCTCCATCCTAACATGGTGTTCTCCTCTGTGTTTCTCTGTGTCTTCTCCTCTTCTTATTAGACTTAGGGTCTACCCTAAATCCAGCATTATGTCATCTCAAGAGCTTTAATTTCATTACATCTCCAAAGACACTCCAGTCATTCCCCAGTATCCATGGGGGATTGGATTGGGATTGGTTCCAGGACACCCTTCCCAGATACCCAAATCCACAGATGCTCAAGTTCCTTATATAAAATGGCATAATCTTTGCATATAACCTACACACCTTCTCCTATATACTTTTAATCATCTCTAAATTATTTATAATATATAATACAATGCCTACATATCACTTCATTGGAGTGTATTCATTGTAGTACTCTACACACAGAAAATTTAAGTTTTGCTTTCTGGAACTTTTTGGATTTTTTTTTCTGAATATTTTTGATCCCTGATTGGTTGAATTCTTGAATGTAAAACTCATGGATATGGAGAGCCGAGTATTTACAAATAGGTACTGGGGATTAGGACTTGGGCATATATTTTGTGGGGACACTGTTTGACTTGTTACACACTGTAAGATAAACAAATTATATCTTTTATGTATTTATCAGTAGACTGTTCACACCCAATAAGGAACCAATGAGCTTGAAGAAAGGGCAATAGAAATTTCCTAAACTAAAAAGTATGGGGGGAAAAAAAATAGAACATCCAAGAACCATGGAAAAATTTCAAAAGGCATAACATACACATAACCTGAATAGAAGAAGAAAAGAAAAAGAGAAAGGAGCAGATCTATTGGAAGAAATAATACTTGATCACTTTCCAAAAATAATGACAGATACCAAAGCATATTATCTGGGAAACTCAGAGAACAAAACTCAGGATAAATACCCCCAAAATTTACAACTACAGAAAACTAAAGACAAAAAGAAAACCTTGAAGGAAACCAGAGAAGGATATAGATGTCCTTATCCATAGTAGAACAAGGATAAAAATGAATAGCAAGCATCTCATAAGAAACATGTAAGCAAGAAGAGAATGGTATAAATATTTAGTGCTGCAGTAATCCTGGGTTCAAGATCTTTTTCACACTAAACTTTGAAAATCTTGTTCCATTTTCTTCTAGCCACAAATGATGCAAAGAGTCTTACATCATTCAAAACTTTGTTCCTTTACAGATAACACGTTAAGTCTTTATGCAAACTTTCACATTATTTTCTTTATTCTTGGGGCTCTAAATTTTTAATAGTATGTACATATTAATGGTCATTTTTTCAAGTACCATATTCAGTGTTGAGACATTCAATCTGAAAATGTGTATTGTTCTTCAGTTCAGGAAAAAAATCTTTGATTTATTACCATTGCTGCTGCTACAATCACTATTATTACTGCTACTACTATTAATATCATCATCACCCCCATCAACATCATTACCTCTTCCACTTCATTTTCTCCATTCTCTCCTTCTAGAACTCCTTTCTATTCACTGAGTGTTGAAACTCCAGACTGATCTTCTTTATTTTGCACTCACAATTTTATTTTCTGATTGTTTCTTTTTTAGACAGCTTGTTCATGTTTTATGGATTCAACATCTTAGAATTTTTTTGAAGTTTCTTTCTGTTTCCTAAATTACTTTGTTTCTTTTGAGTCAGCTCTTTTGTTTGTTCATCTCTGTCTTCCTTTTGGGGACTCTATTTTTCTTAGATTTGAAGGTTGTCTTTATTTGTCAATTCGTATTTATAAGCGAAAAAGTAGGCTGTTGAAACAGGAGCCTCACAAAATGTTCCTCTGCCTTGTGAAAATCCATTTGTGCAACGAGTCTCTTAACTTTCACCATTGCTTCCTGGTGTCAACTTTCCTTTAGGAAATGACAAGGCAAGAAGAGACCATGTCCATGCTAACTGATGGCCTACTTACCAGGACAGTGTCCGGGCCAAACAGGAGAGTGTGGTGTTTCTTACACTGTCCCTTTCTCCAAGACCAATGTGGTTGTAGAAGCACAGATAGTCTTAGAGTCCTGGGAAGAGAATGGCAGCAGAGTATGCAGGATCAAAGTCAGAGCAAAATGAACCAGTTAGAAGGAGCAGAGGAACAAGGAATGCTGTGGACCTGTGAGATCACAACATACAGCAACTCTCTCTTCGCCAAATGGATCACAAAGGTAGCCTTTTGAAAAGGAGAGGGACAAGAACTTCTGATACATGAGTAAGGACTCTCCAGGGGTAGATACTCACTTCCCTCCCACTTGTTTCTGTTAAACTTCAACTTGTTTCATTGTGTCTTTCTTTGTAAGAGGCCTTAATCACTGACAACAGGAGACAGCACAGACAAGTAACATTTCAAACTCCATATACTAAAGAAATTATAATCTTTAAGAAGTAAATTTGTACTTAGGAAAATATAAATTAAAACAGAAAATGAAAGCCATAGAAAAAAGGAACATAAGGAATGAGCCATGTAGATCAGCCTAATGGCTATAATTTCAAATTTAACTTAAATTCCTGGAAGCCAAGAAAAATAGGAGATGAGGACGGTTACATAATTCTCATATTTCCAAACGTAAGAAAGCAAACCAGTTCCAAGGGGAGGCAAAACATTTTGTAAAACTGAATATTAAAAGAAGTTCCTTACCAATAAAAAAAAAAGAAATTTCTCATATGGAACTCAAGGTGAAAGGAAGTGAGCAACAGGATAGATGATAATAGCAACAACAGTAATAATAGTTACCATCTGTGAGCACTTAGTATGCGCCGGGCACTGTGCTGCACACCCTACGTGGATAAAAACCCCCTATCTGGATAAAACCCCCCTATCTGTACTTGTGCAGCTGAGGAAACAGACAGCCAGACACTCTAAGTTAATTGTAAAGACCACAGGTCTTAGACATGTCTGTGACAGGAGTAAGATTTAAAACTGGATCTATGTAACTCCAAAGACAGTGCTCTCAGTCCTAGGCCCAGCTGACTCTTCAAAAGGCAGGGGGCCACTGCGCTGACATAATCAGCAGCAGTGGTTCTGTGAGTGGCTGATGTCATATAACGCAGGCACAGTGGCTCCACAGCACACAACACCCCTTTACACACTGTTTTCCACTTCACTCATATAGGTCTCATTTTTCTATAAACTCTGTCTCACAGTTATGTCAGCAATAGTTTACAAGGCAATAGTTTACAAAGCAAGCACCACAAAATGTAAGCACAGGATTCTGCACACTTAGACTTACAGCAGAAAGCAAAGAACTCCTCCAACTTCTTTATCAGAAGGACGTTTGCCTTTTATATGGTGTGAGGTGAAGTTCCTCTCCTTCCCTCTGCATCTGTCCATGTCAATGCTGAGTACCAGGAGATGGACATAGATGTCCACTACACCTCTATACAGCCAACCCTACTCCTCACTCCTCCTCCTTTGAGGTCACTGACTTTGGGCCATAGACCTATTGTGCCTCCTTTATTCTCCTACCAAGCTCAGACTTGACATGTTTGAGGGGAGTATGATTCTACAAGTCCTTCATTATCTCTTTATGGCTTATCGAATGCAATTTCAGCATTGTTTAAGGCATTTTGAGGAAACATTAATGAGTAGAAACTGGGTGGTAGAATCCAATCTAAACTATTAACATTAATTCTTATGGAAATATGTTTTTTCTTTTCAACTCTCACATGAGGAATGCAACCTCCATGTATTAACACAATGCAGATTCCTGTATGTCAGCTCCAAGTACTGCCTGACTCAGCTGGCTGTCCTGGAAGACAGGTCACCAAAAGCAGTGAGGAGCTTGAGGCCAATGTGGAGTTGAACTTGATGAGGCCAATCCAATGGACTGAGAGAGAAGAGAACAGAAGGGCTGCAAGTACTTTGTAACAGTGATATGAAACCAAAGCCAGACTAAATGATAGTTAAGTTCTTTAACTCTCTGGCATTTAAGACTAGTATAGGTCCTTGTGATTCTGCACCAAGTTATCTACTAAATGGTATAATAGATGGCTTCCCTGTGGCCATTTTTTTAGGTCATCCTCATCTCTCCCTTGTTAAGATGTAAAACCTATGTAGTTTTGATATTTGTCTGATTTAATGCTGGGTGTGGGAAAGGAAAAAGCTATCTCATGATAAATAAATATAGCCTACATATTGCAGTGTTTATGGGTAGAACACAAGTTGATTAGGGCTCATAGAAAGAAGATATAATGGAAGGCCGGGCATGGTGGCTCATGCCTGTAATCCTAACACTCTGGGAGGCTGAGGCGGGCAGATCATTTGAGCTCAGGAGTTCGAGACCAGCCTGAGCAAGAGCAAGACCCCATCTCTACTAAAAATAGAAAGAAATTAGCTAGACAACTAAAAATATATGGAAAAAATTAACCAGACATGGTGGTGCATGCCTGTAGTCCCAGCTACATGGGAGGCAGAGGCAGAAGGATCGCTTGAGCCCAGGAGTTTGAGGTTGTAATGAGCTAGGCTGACACCACGGCACTCTAGCCTGGGCAGCAACAGAGCATGACTCTGTCTCAAAAAACAAAAAACAAGTTTAAGTTTAAGAAAGAAGATATAATGGGACTTGTAGGGCCAAATTAGGGGGGGAGGTTATTCCTCTATCTCTTCTGGCAAGTAGCAAGTTTTTCAAGAACCATTAGCTATTATGATTATTGAAGAATAAGGAAGTAAACTTGGGAAGGAATGATGTAAGGAACCGGGAGCCTTCTTCTAGGCATATACCCTGTAATCTAGGCTGGAGACATCAACATACTCGCTTCCATGATATGGCAAGCAACAGTGATATGTCTTGTAATGCTCCAAATGAGACTAGTCTGTTTTCTCTAAGTTATGCCAAGCCTTCTAGGTGGATAGTCTAGGGTCCTATTGCAGAATCATTCCTCACTGAAGGCTGAGAGAAATGGGATGGTTTAGGCAAAAACTTTCTCCTGGTCTTAGGGATATCTTGAAATGTAGAATAACTATACATGTTCCCATGCCCTACCTGAGTAAGTATTAATAGTACCTCCTTTTCACTTTCAAACTTATCCTGGATTGGGTAATAAACCATATGGTCACCCTATTGGTATGTCACCCTAACAAATACCAGATGTTTATTTCTGACAGCATTTAATACAGTTTTGCTTTATGAAAGCTCTTTGAAGAATAAATAACTCTACTGCAGCTGAATTGGGTTCTTTCAGTTTGTTTTTTGAAAATGTGAAACTTTCCAGGTGTCCTGATTACTCATAATAACTATCCCAGAACATTTCCTAATTTGTAGATATCAGATTGTTTATTTGTTTGAACTCTTCACCCAAAAGTCTAACAAGCCCTAAATGAACCCATAGATCTAGTCATAGATAATTTCATCATTTTGCTAAAAGATAAAAAACCTACTAACACAAGGTACGGAGGACACCAATAGGCTAGCCTGCATATCCCCTCTTTTGTGGCAAACTCCTCCCCACCAATCTCACTGTGAAGGCAGCCATTTTATAAAATAAGGCCCTGCCCACTGGCCACAATTGATTGGTCCAGAGGCAGATGTTTGACACAGTCTGGGCCGATCAGAGTGAACCAGGAATTTATTGATTGAGTCTCAAAGAGAGTCCATGATTCTCTGGGTTGCTAAAGCCCTTAAAATTCTTCATTAATGGCTATGTTCTGACCTCATGGAGAAAGAAAGAGAGGGGAGAGAGAGAAAGGAGAGGGAAAGAGTAAAGAATGAAGCCAAAGGCAGCCTCCCTATCCTTCCTGTCACTTGATTGTTCGGGTCTGCCACAAAATGTCCAGATTCCTACCAATAAATTCCCTTTTCTCCTTAGGTGGAAAGATTTTTCTTTCTGTCACCTCTGATCCAGGAATTCTAACTAACACAAGAGGTTAATGTACACGTCCACTTAAGAAGCATCTTATGGCAGGAAGTTCACAGAAAAATTACACAGTTAAAAGCTTTTACTTTTAAGCTGAGATGCCCTTGAGCAATCTACTGCAATTTCTCTCTTACCATTTAGGAATCTAAAGGCAATTTTTTATATTCCCTCCTCACATTCCATGTATCCCTGGAGTCACTCAACCACCCTCATCCTTTCAACTGTTTCCATTAAGGGAAATAGTAGATACTTTTAAAGAAAAGGGCATTTGGCCTCATAATCCCCCTGATTAAAAATCTCTCTCTTTGGCCCAGAAGATGGCAGATGAGAAACACCGCCAGACAGAGTGTATCTGAAGAAAAAACAGATTCTAGCAGAAATTAGAAGAAAAAAGCAAGAAGACGAGCCTACATCGGATGAGGGTCGGCAGGAGGAGTACCTGAGACCACGGGAGACTCCACGGAAGGAGGTCGCGGAGGAGAACTGGAAGCTGGGACCCCCGGAGCAGCCTGGAGACCAGCTGGAAGGGTAGGTGGATCTGCCGTTTCCCCTCCCCTGCATCCCAGACTGCTGGTGGGCTCCCCAGCAAGCAGAGGGACCTGCGGACACCAGCGCAGCGACAACCGCCGCCAGTGAGCAGTAAGCCAGTAGCGGACGTGGCACCAGGCTCCCAACACCCTCGGGGCACCTCCGTGTGCACAGACCCGAGAGGTGAGGCAGACGCCATATTGCCTCCTCCTCCCCTCCCAACCCTACCCGCGGCTGCCCAGAGAGGCAGAGAGACAATATAGCCACCACCGGAGGTACCTCCAGGGAATGGGACCTTCACTTTTGGGGCCCTACAGCTGACTAAGGGGAACGCAGACTGTGAGCTCTCTGCCCGCCAGCCCTCCCAGGTGCTGCTGGCACGGTGATCACAAGAGAACGGGGCAGAGCCTGAGGTTGAGAGACACAGACCTAGCTTGGGCTCCCTGTGGGTGAATTGGGACAGGCACGCGTCTCCCTGGTGGGGACAAAGTTTGAACTCTGGGACCCAGAGGTCAGACCTGCAGACCACATCCCGTGCACCGAGGCCTCGCATTGCCCGGGGCACAGAAGGGATATACGTGAACAGCCTACTGAGGTGTGTGTGCCTTCAGGGGCAGATCAGCGTCCTAGAGGGCAATCCTCCCCCCAAAGGGAGGCTGTGCACCCAGTCCAGGTGGCGTTTCTGTGCAGGGAACCACCCTGCCGGCATCACAACCAGGGGAGGCCTGGTGGCGTGTGGTCTGGCCTGCTGACAGAGGCCCAGGAGTAGCCACGGACTTGGGGACGGTGGAAAGAGGCCAGGTCCGCTCCAGACTGCGGGTCTCAGACAGACCCACCCCCACACGCAGACTCTCTGACTGAGCGGGGCCATTCCAGTTCCTCCCTTTCAGCTTTGCCTGGAAGCAGAGAACAGAACTTTGACCCCTGCTGACGACATTGGTGGTGCCTGAGGGCGGGCTTACCCAACTCAGCTCCAACCAGACTCTCTCCTAGACCAGCCATCACTGAGGGAGAGAAAAGGACACACCTGGAAGTCCCAGGGCCCCACCCACCACCTGAGGCACTAGAGTTCTCTCTACAGGAACAAGAGCTGATAACAGGACACAAAAACAACAGCATAGCCTGTTCCTCCAAGCAAGCACCACCTACTGACAGGGAGAGCATCCTGCACATCCTTTTCATGACACCTACTGACTCATTATACAGAGAGTGGTCAAATCCCACCAACAGACACCACCTACTGGCTCAGAAACTAAACAAGGCGTGTGAATGCCCAAACAAAAACCTAAAGAAAAGAAACAACAACTGATCGACATGGGAAGAAATCAGCGAAGGAACTCAGGAAATATGAAGAACCAAATGGAAAACACACCCCCAAAGAGGAGCCCCAGCCCCCTAGAAATGGGCACCAACCAAAATCAGGCAACCAAAAGGACAGAAGAGGAATTTCGTATGTGGATCATAAGAACACTCACCGACCTGCAAGAACAACTCGATAACCAACACAAAGAAACCACAAACAGCATCCAGGATCTGGAAAAAAAGTTCACTAAAGAAATAGACACAATGAAGAAAAGTTTAACCGAACTCCTGGAAATGAAGAATCAATTCAGGGAACTACAAAATACAGTGGAAAGTCTCAAAACAGGGTAGATCAAACAGAAGAAAGAATCTAAGACATTGAAGACAATACCCTCCAATTAAATAAATCAGTCACAGAAATAGAGCAGAGAAACAAGAGAAAAGAACAAAGCCTACAAGAGATGTGGGATTATGTGAAGAAACCTAATGTGAGGGTCATAGGGTTACCAGAAGGAGAAGAAGACAACACTCACGGGTTGGACAAGCTATTTGAAGATATAATAGAGGAAAATTTCCCAGGCCTTGCTCAAAATCTCGATATACAAGTTCAAGAAGCTCAGAGGACCCCTGGGAGATTCAATGCAAACAGGAAGACGTCACAACATGCAGTCATCAGACTGACCAAAATATCAACTAAAGAGGCCCTTCTAAGAGCTATAAGACGAAAGAAGCAAGTAACATATAAGGAAAAGCCAATTCGAATAAAACCAGACTTCTCTAATGAGACTTTACAAGCAAGGAGAGACTGGGGCCCCATTCTCACTCTTCTGAAACAAAACAATGCCCAGCCTAGAATCTTATTCCCTGCAAAACTAAGCTTCCTATATGACGGAGAAATAAAGACATTCTCAGACAAGCAAAGGCTCAGAGAATTCACCAAGAAAAGACCAGCCCTAAAAGAAGTACTCAAAACAGCATTATGCACGGAACATCATAATAATAAACCACGAATATAAAAACAACCCAAACCCAAAGATTAAAGGCCAGACATTACAATGGCTCAATACAGAAATTATAGCAACAACATCCAACCCAACAGAATGAACAGTAATCTACCTTACCTATCAGTTCTCTCAATAAATGTGAATGGCTTAAACTCTCCACTCAAGAGACATAGGCTGGCTGAATGGATAAGAAAATACAGGCCAAGTATATGCTGTCTT
>VSMD01089466.1:0-72240 GCA_008750895.1 Mirza zaza
ATAAGATGTGCTATATCACCGTTGTTTCTTAGAGCTGAATAGTACTCCATGGTATACATATACCACATTTTATTAATCCATTCTTGGATTGATGGGCACTTGGGCTGCTTCCACAGCCTTGCGATTATGAATTGTGCTGCTATAAACATTCGAGTGCAGGTGTCTTGTGTGTGGGGGGAGGGGGGGAAAGGGCATTTATTGAAACCTTAAAATCTGTATCCCCATCATATGCCGAAATAACAAAAAAAAAAACTAAACTAAAACTGAGAAACTTTTAAAACATAAGAATCTATAAATAAAGCAATAAGGTATTGGATATTTAAAAATAGCTAGAGAAGAGGTTTTTGATTGTTCTTACCACAGAGGAAGAATAAGTGCATTAGGTGGTGGATACGCTAACAACCCTGGTTTGATCATTACACAATGTTTATATGTGTCAAAACATCAACTTTGTACCCCATAAATATGTACAATTATTAATATAATGTGTCAATTAAAAAATTTTTAAATGAAAAAAAAAGATGGCTTAGAAAGGAACTCTTGTGTCAGGGCTTAACTCTGTACTCCATTTCCATTTTTTCTCCCTTCTTCTGATGGCCTCTTTTCCTGCTTTTTGGGAATTGCAGGAACAAGACCTTACAGATGGAGAAGATCAAGGCCCGCTTGAAGGCTGAGTTTGAGGCACTTGAGTCAGAAGAGAGGCACCTGAAGGAATATAAGCAAGAGATGGACCTCCTGCTACAGGAGAAGATGGCCCATGTGGAAGAACTCCGACTGATCCATGCTGACATTAATGTGGTATGTGGCTGACTGAAATCTACCTCTAAGTCCCTTGAGAAAGAAGCAGTAGTGAGTGGTATGGCATTTCCTTGAGATGTGGCTGTGGGGTATCAGGCATCATTGTAGGCTGTAGTAGAGTGGGAGAATCCAGGAGTTCTGAGATCCAGCCTTACTTCTGTCACTGACTGACTGTATATCACTGGACAAGTCCCTTCTCTCTGGGCCTCATTTTCCCTCTTTGTATTGTGAGAGGGACGTAATAACCTCTAAGGGCACTTTCAGCTCTGATGTGCTCTCATTCTGGGAGTATGGGAATTGATAGCTAGCCTTGGGGAAAAGCAGAGCAGGCAGCTGCCTCTAGGGTGTAGCTTAAAGTGCTCGAAAGCTTCCAACCAGACCAAACGAAACCATCTCTGCCTGCCTACCAAAGCAAGTCTTCCTTGTTAGCCTCTCCTTTGGAAACTCTTATAATATGGGAAATGAACTAATTGCTGAGGTGATAAGCTCTCCTTTTTTGGAATTATTCAAGCAGAGTCTGAATGGTCACCTGTCTGGGTTGCTATATTGATGATTTATTCACCAGGAAGGACATTGTAGGTCCTGATCTGTGAGGTCCTTTCCAACCCTTTGAGCCTATGACAATGAGAAGTATTTTTTCTTTTCCTTTTATTTTTTTAATGAGCCTTTTGCACTCCTGGAGATTTTTTTTTTTAATTTACTTTTGAAGGATCTAAGTTTACATTCTTGGGAAATCATTTCTATGGCAATACTTATTTCCTGATGTTGTCAGGCCTAGGTTCTTAAAGGAAATATAAATGAGGTTTATACAGTGGACACTTGGGATTTTCTGTGTTTGCGATCACAGAATTCTAGGACTCATGAAGAATTGACAGTGTTGCTGACAGTTAACCAAGGGTACAGGGCCAATGAAATGAGGAAGATATTTTCTGACCTGTAAAATGGTAGTAGGATGGACTAAATTAACTTTAAAAACATTCCAGCTCTAAGATGCTATATTTGAACAATAACTTCCATTTATTGAGCCTTCACTTTGTTAGCCCCTGTACTTAATGTTCTATATGAATTCAATTATTGAATCTGCACCAAGATTGTATGAGATATGCACTATTACTATCAGATAAAGAAACTGAGGCTTGATCCGAGTTACACAGAGAAGACATGGCAGATTGAGGACCTGAACATAGATTGAACAGGCTCTGGAGCCTGTGCTATTATCCACTCATCTATAGAGCCTTCTCTAAGAACCTTGGGGTATTTTCTTTGTGCCTGCTCCACTCTATGTTCTAGATGGAAAACACTATCAAACAGTCTGAAAATGACCTAAACAAGCTGCTAGAGTCTACCCGGCGGCTGCATGATGAGTATAAGCCACTGAAGGAACATGTGGATGCCCTGCGCATGACTCTGGGCCTGCAGAGGCTTCCTGACTTATGTGAAGAGGAGGAGAAACTTTCATTGGAGTAAGCTGCCTGCTCCCTGTCCCCTCAACATACCCCCCCACCCGCTACGCACACAGGCATGTACACAAAACCTGGCCTGAAAATCAAGGTACCTAGTCCTAGTCCCAGGCCTTTCAATGGCTTATCCATTGCATGACCTTGGGCAAATCTCTGTGCTGGGCTGTTACAATAGAAGAAGGATGATTACACTAGAATTACTAGATGGCTTTTTAAATTCTTTGTGTGATTTTGACAATATAAGACTATGTCTATGACTCCTCAGATGTTACTTTCCAAGTCAAGATCTAGAAGGGGTATCCAGAAACCATTAAAAACAGAAAAGGCTGAGCTTTCATGGTCTGCTGGGGCTAGCCTAGAACTTCATCTCAAGACCCAGGTTAAGAACTAGGCTCACCTTGTAGAGAGACAGAGTTCAGCCCAGTAGAAGAAAGTGTTTCCTAAAGGTAGAACAGGTTGCCTGTGGAAGTGGGGAGCTTCCTATTCCTAGAAGTATGTCAACATAGGCCTGAAGGCACTTAATAGGAATACTCAAAGGATCACAGAATGGAGGATAGAACTGAATGTCCTTTAAGGATCTTGCTACCCTGAAGATTTCTTGATCTTCTGAGTCTATCAGAGCCAAGGAGCAGGAAGATTACCCTTCCCAGCAGACAATGGTCTGGGTACCCAGGGAGAAGACCCTTGTGCTGGAGAGGGTGCAGAAACTTTCTAGTTAGCCACAGCCCAACTCTTGGTTCTGTGGCAGGGAGTCTTTAAGAGGGGCATTTTAGAATGATTCATCCAATGTCTCTCATTTCCAAAGTTACTTTGAGAAACAGAAAGCTGAGTGGCAGACGGAGCCTCAGGAACCCCCCATCCCTGAGTCCCTGGCCGCTGCAGCTGCTGCTGCCCAACAACTCCAAGTGGCTAGGAAGCAGGACACTCGACAGACGGCCACCTTCAGGCAGCAGCCCCCACCTATGAAGGTGAGTGAGCTGGATAGGGGCTGTAGAAGAAGCAAAGCATCCTGCCATGGAAGGCCCATGGAAGGCTGGGATTTGGATTTATTTATTTTGGGCTTTCCTTAAACAGCGTTTTCTTGGGACATAGAGGAAAGGGTGGCATATGTGTGCTCTGTTGGACCCACTGGTTTTGTTGCCCCACATTCCCCATAGGGGCTAGAATGCAGGGAGATTTGCAGGCCCTGCTAAAGTATAATTCTAAAAGTTAGAAACATATCTCTTACACTAACAGGTAGTGAGCATGTATCATAAATGAGAGTGCCAGCAGATTACAAAGCTGGTTCCACGAGCATTTGAGGAACAGACATTTATATAGTCAGGAAAGGAGAGGAAAGCTGAAATAAATTTGCAAAGTTAGATACAGAACTGGTTTATATCTTACATGGCAATAAAACTGTGACCTTTGTAATTATCTTTTCTTCTGAACAGAAATAATTTGCATCTCTAACTGGGCAAAAAAAACCATTTGAAGCTTATCAGTGTAACATCACAGAGTCTGGCTCTGATCAGTCAGTAAATAGTCAAACAAAGGAACATTCAAGAGTCAGCAAACTATACCTTACAGGCCAAATCTTACCTGTTCCCTGTTTTTGTTAAAGTTTTATTGGCACACATTCTGTTGTCTATAGCTTCTTTCATGTAAAACAGTAGTTGCAACAAAGACCATATGACATGAAAAGTTTAAAATATTTACTATCTTGGCCTTTACATAAAAATTTTGCTTAGAAAATTAAATAATCCTTGGGTGGGCTTGCTAGACAATGCTCCAGCATAATGCTGAATGGATATGTAGTTCTCATTTTCATGTTTTGGATACTTTTTCTCAATACCCCTCTCTAACTGGGTTATATCCTTCACTCACATCTTCTATGGCCTCCAAGAGCACTGATATCTCTGCTTGAGTCTTAATCACTGATTACTGCTCCTTCCTGATGGGAAACCACAGTTGCTTTCTGGGCCCCTGGGGATCAGAAGTCTGAGCCTAGAAGAATCTCACTGTTAACTTTGTTCTGTGCCCCCCACCAGGCCTGCTTGTCATGTCACCAGCAAATTCATCGGAACGCACCTATATGCCCTCTGTGTAAAGCCAAGAGTCGGTCCCGGAACCCCAAAAAGCCTAAACGGAAGCAGGATGAATGAAGAGAGGGAGAGCACATGAAGCTCTGCTGATCATAAACTTCCCACCCCCTCAACCTTGACCAGAGTGATTGATGTCCTGATGTGAAACAACCCTTCTTCACCCCACCAAGTCTCCTATTTAATGTAATGGAAGCACAACCCCTCTCTCACTTTGCTCTTATTTCTTTTTGCTCTTGGAATTTCTAGTTTAGGAAGAGATGTGGTTCAGGTGCTAATGACAGTGTGTCTGATGATCCCTTCTCTCCCACCTACATTTCACCTGCTGCCCTTGTTTAGAGCTAAGGGAAGGGCAAAAGGCCCAGATGTGATTATATGTCTCATGTGCCTGAGGCCTAGAGCCTAAGGAGCTGTAGGGTCTGAGGGGTGGGGGATGCTCACATCTTATTTCAGGTAAAGGATCCAGTGTTTCCTCTTCCTGTACTTTTGCCTTAGGCTCTGAAGGGACAGCAGTCTTCTTGCTGGACTTCCCAATAGGCTGGGTGCTTCTATCTCCCCAACTCCCACCTTCATCTCATCTTTAAGGCCCAGCAATAGCTTGGACAAGTCCTCCTTTTTATATTCATTCAGGGGCTTTGCTGTTATGCTTTAGCTCCCCCGACCTCAGTCTCCCAGAAATACTAAAATTCTTAGGTACAAGGCTGTGTGTCTGGGGATCCTGAGATCTGTAGGCCTTTCCCCCCATACCTCTAGTATTTGCAATTCAGTAGTAAAAGTTCCCCACAGTAAAATCAGAGAGCCAGACCCACTCAGCAGGTCCTGCCCAACTCACTGCCTAAGTCACTGGGCCTGAGGGTTCTGCTTTAGGGGCTGCCTTAGGCTGAAAGAGGCCCCAGGATGATATCTCTGCTGGCTTTTGTTCCAAACCATTACTCTGGCTCAGTGGTGACAGGGAGAAGTGGATTTAGATTCAAGTGAGTGCCAATCTCTTTACAAATGCAGGTAGGTGGGACTTTTTCTCCATTCATCCCTCCCTCTCTTGGGTCTGCCCTCTTCTGTAAGGCAATCTCAGCTCAGGACAGCCACTGGCCACCCCTGTCCTGTAGATTGTTCAGGTGGCCTCCCTTCCCAAAAGAAAAGGCATCAGGCTCCCTATACTCCACAGCTCTCCTCTCCACCAAAGTCATTCTTGAACTTAAGGGGTGAAGATGGAGGCTGGCTAAATGAAAAAATTTTAGCCTCAGGTCTTAATCCTTGGCTGGGGAAGGGGGATATTTTTCTTCCTTCCTTAACTGTAGTTTTACATTGCCACAGTGTTTGTGTGTTCATAATATAAAAGGTTCCTCTGCTCTTTGAAAGTAAGAGTGTTATGTCTGTATAAATCCTTTTAAATAAACATTTGTTCATTGGAGTAAATTCTGACTGAGTGCCTTCTGTGTACTGGATAATACAAAAGTTGTAATGCCATTTGCCCTTCTGGGTAGCTCTTCTTCACTCTTATCCACTCCACCTTACAAATGAGGAAGCCAGACACCAAGACACAATAATTTATCCAATTATCCTAATAACTTCCCTTTATTCAGCAGCTACTCTAGGCCAGGTCCCTGTGCAAGTTGCTTTATATAAATGACTGTATTTGATTTACAAAACAACCTTACAAGCTAAGTATTCTTGTCATCATTTTCCAAGAAAAGGAAATTGAACCTCAGTAAAGTTAAATAGCTTGTCCACAGATAAACAGCTAGTAAGAGGAAATTTAAGGATTTGAAGCCATATTTGTCCAATTTCAGAGCCCATTTTTTTTCTACTTCTTTTTTATGATAATTTTTTTTCTTTAAACTTTTCTCCCTTTTAGAATGGCTCGATTATGGGAGTGGTTGAAATAACTCTGGACCTGAAATCAGGACCTAGGTATCCAGTGACTAATTGATGCAGGGATATAAAGGCCTGGTTCCCTTTTGGGATATAATAGAGAAAACTTTGAAGGAGAATCCCAGCTTCAGGGGTCCCTGTAGGGTGACGAGGTGAGCTGAGGTTGCCATTAAGATTGCATTACGGTCCAACATTTCCCTCTGTCTAATCTTGCACCCTTTTCCTTCCCCTTCCTCTTCCCTAGTATTGATCCCAAGGGCTTCCTAAGTAATAACCTATACACTGATATGTCTCAGTCTTTCTCAGGGAACTTAACAGCTGAATAATACCTTTTTATGCCTCAGTGTCCTCATCCAGAAAATGAAGAAAATAACAGTACCTATTTCATGGGGTTGGTGAGCAATGCCAAGTACATAGTGAGCACTTAATAAATGTTCCTCATCTTTCCTGTGTCTCTGGGTTCAAGTAGATTAGATGACCAGTCAAAAGAAAATTCATCTTACCTGACATCACTCTATCATCCCAGGTGTTGTACAGCTACAAGCCTGCTTTTGAGGTGGCTCAGGCTCGCCCTAGACAAAGGGAGGGCACTCAGCTGTGCAACTAGGAGTATACCTTAACCTTAGTCTCAGTGGATCCCTGTGAAGTATAGGTGGCGTTGTCATTACTCTGCCTCCTTAGCACAGTGGAGGTCAAGTCTGTCAATTCTGCTGTAGTGAAGGTAACAGGTCTTGGTCTTTGAGCACCACTAGTCAGGCAAGCCAATTCCCAGGGAAACTTCTGAATGGGAAGGTAATAATTGTGTGTCGAGCACCTACACCTACCAGCCACTTGATTGGGCACTACTATCTCATTTAGTCTCTCTGGTTCATTTATTGCTGTGAAAAACACCCCAAAATATAGTGGCTTAAAAATCACCATTTGTTTGCTCATGTTTCTGTAGTTTGAGCTGGACTCACTGGGAATGGCTCATTTGTGGTCCATGTGATACTGCTTTAGGCATCTTGGCTAGAACTGGAGGATCCAAGATGGCTGCACTCTCATCTGGCAACTCAGCTGGGGTGGCTGGAACATCTGCAGGCTGGGTGCCCAGTACCTCCCTTTGTAGTCTTTTATCCTCCAGGGCCTTTCTTTCTCTATTTGGCCTCTCTTTCCAGTAGAATGATCAGATTTTTTACCTGGCAACTGGCACCCAAGAAGGTGAAAACCAAAACTAGCAGTCATATACCAACACTGCTTCTGCACTCTATTGATCAAAGTAAGTCAGATTTAAGAGTTGGGAAATAGACTCCATTTTTTGATGGGAGGAGCTGCATGCATGTCAGAGATGGGAGCAATTGTTTCAGGCCATATTTACAGAAAATCTACCACATTTTCTATTAACAACATTTCAAGGAAGATATTATAATGTGTCTACTTTTACAGATGCTAAAACCAAGGCTTGGAAAGGGTAAAGAAATTGCCTAACAACCAAAAAAGTGGAAAAGCCAGGGCAGACCCAAGTGTGTCTGCCTCTAAAGTCTGTGTTCCTTTTGCTTAACTGCAGTGCAGGTAACCCCAAGACCCAGTTAAGGCAGAATAAAGAAAGGAAGAGAAGGAACAAAAATAAAATAAAAGAACAAGACAAGGGGTATTGGGGAGAAAGAGAAGGAGAAAGAGGGAGAGTCCAAAGAGTAAGAAAAGTAAGAAAAGTATTCTTTATATGGGTAAAATGATTTATATTCAATGCACCTTCTTCAACATCCCCATTTGACACTTACATTAATAATGCTATACCATTAGTAGAGCATGTATTATCATTCAAATTTTATAGATGAGGCTCAGAGAGAGGAACTGACTTGCCCAATATCACATAGCAAGATAAGAGCAAAGCCACAATTAGAACCTAGGTATTCCAATCTTGGAATCATCAGGCTGCAGCACTCTTTACATGCTTGACACAGTAGGGATGAATTGTATACATGCTTTGTACCAGAGGTTGACAACTCTTACATTGAAGGTAGGTGCTCACTACACAGGGAAAGGCCAGATGATTTTAGCAGTTCTGCTCTTAAGTCCAGTTCCATGTCACTATTACACCCTCAGCTTTCCCATAGCAACTATCAGTATCTTTATAATCATCAACATATCTCAAGGTGAACTCGGGGAAGGCTGTTAACTCAGGGCCATCTGCCCTTGGGTTAGTTACTTAACCTCTCTGGGCCTCTATTTTATCACATAAAAGGCAGGGATATTAATAGTCATAGCACTATTGTGAAGATTAAATGAGCTATTAATAATAAAATGTTAAGTACCCAGAACAGCACCTGAAAAGCATTCAATAAATAGTAGCTATGAGGAAGATAATAATAATTATGACTGGCATCCTGAGAAGCCAATGATGATGATGGTGGTGGTGATGACAATGATGTTGAAGACTTACTTAGAATTCCAAATGTGCAAAAGGGTTAGAGGGTTCAACAGGTAAGGAATTGTCCCTGTTTAGGGCCTCCTATAAAGGAAAAGCTGACAGCTGAGAGTCATGGTGTCTTTCCTGAAGGATGATGAGACTCTGAGGCTCTGTTGCCATCAGCCATTTAGTCTGTTTAATGGTTGTAAAAGATACAGGCCCTTCCTGGGAACTAGGTAGAAGCCCCTCTTTCCACTATATTCTCTTCTGATTGTGGCTGGTGAATGAAGACTATCCTTAAACAAGCACTCCCTATCAGTGGTCTAGGCCCATGTGCACTTCAGTGGTTTCCATACTGCACAATACAGGGAAATGACATTGTTGCAGGAACTAATTGTTTCTGGGTTAAAATCCCAGATTCTCTATTTACTAGCAGTGCATTCTTAAGCATGTTAGACTTCTCTGATCTCCAGTTTCCTCATCTGTAATATAGAGATAATACCTGCTATGTGGGGCTGCAATGAAATTTTTAAAAATGAAGGAGAGAAGCACCATTCCCTGGATGCTCATAGTGTGGTGAGTGTTGTGGTAAATGCTTTCACATATTTTATTACATAGAAGAGGCATCATAGTGTGGTGGCTAAGAGCACAGATACTGAAGCCAGATAGTTTGGATTCAAATCTCAGCAATGCAACTTGATAATTATGTAACCTTTGGTGAACTCATTAACTTTCGGAAACCTCAGTATTCCCATCTGTAAAATGGAGATAATACTAGAATTTACCTTATTAGATTATGTGGATTAAATTAGGTAACATTTATAAAGTGAACATAGCATTATTTGAGTGTTTGATAAACAACTAAAGAAATCAAATCATCCTAGCAACACTAAGTGTCATCAATTTAAAGATAAGAAAATCGAGATTGAGAGAGGTCAAGTGTCTGAATTTGGGTTGGTCTGACTCTTCCATACCTCAAGAGTGCGTAGAAAAGAACCTGGTACCAAGTAGATCCTTAACAACATTTCATTCCCTACTCTAGACTTGAAATTTGAAGGCTTAGATGTGGATATTATCTTGCTCAGAATCAATGAGGAGAGGAGGGAAACTGAGACAGAAGCAAAGTCATACTTCATTAGGAAGCCACTGGGGGTTACCCCTCCCTATCCAGGGCTCAAACTAGCCTTGCCCTCTTGGCAATCACTTTTTTTTGGTGATTTCCCTGCTTGTCTGCCTTCATTCTCCACTAAGAGTCAAGCTTCCAGAGGACAGAATTTGTGTCTTCAACTCCTTAGACAATTCTCACCAAGAGGTACTGGGCCACGGAGAATACAGCCTTCCAGAAGCACATCTAGACAAGCTACCTCTCTCCTAATAAATAGTTTCTTATCTCTCTCTCAGCTTGGGTCTCTAAATCTGGAGACAGGATAGTGAGAACCGGCAAAGGTCATCTAACCCCCCTCTAGATGGATTTCACCTAAATGAGCCTGAAAGTGGGGAGGAGGGTAGATAGGAGAAATAGGAGGAGGTGCCATCAATTGCCTAATCCCAGACTTGCTTCCTTCCATATGCCTTGATACTAACCAATAACAAGAAAGAGATGCCTTTTCAGGAAAAAAAGTAAACTTAATTGCTTGTAGGGAATAACATTCTGATGCATTGCTAATCCTGTCATATGTGTAAACATATCCACACACATATGCAATCTTCTGCACCCTCTGTTTCTTTGTCCCTTCACCTCCCTCATCCCTCAGCCTCAAAATCAGATTTTATCATTTGTGCATCAGGAAACTCATGTAATGAAAAAAAAAAATGTCCCTATCCCTGCAGCTTGTCTCCCCACAACTTTCCTTAGTCCTTATTCACTCTGACATTTCCAATAGGCATGCTGCATGTCAAGTGCATACTACCTTCCACCCTGCTGAGCTTTGGAGGGTCAAATATGTATGAGACACACTTCTCTACATCCACACATACCCTTCTCTCTGATCTCTCAGCCAGCCAAAGCCAATCCCTCCACTTCTGTCCGGACCCACGCTCTTCTGCTTCCTCAGGCCCTACCAATTATATCAATTGTTTCTCCTCTTTCTCCCAACCCCAACCTCCATCCTGGATACTTTTCCTCTGCTTATGAATAAGCTCAATTAATTCTCATCTTTTAGAAAAAAGGGAAAGCAAGAAAGGGAAGGGAAGAGAGTACGAAATACGACACCCTCTTAAGACTCTGTGTCTCTCACATCCACCCTCTCTCCTTTTGTCTTTTAGTCAAACTTCTGAGTCTATGTAGAAGTTTAGCTATCTAGAGCTAGTCTTTGACAATTGTCTCCACTTCCTTACTCTCATCCCCATCGCTATAGTTGACTCTGTTTCCCAATACATGGAGACCCTCTGAGAAATCTCAAATGACTTTCACAATGGACTTAAAATGATCCTACTTGATCTTTCTTTATCCTGTGTATTGTTAACTTTTTCTGCATTGTTGATCTGTTGACCTTCCCTGACTTCCTGCAATCCTCTGTAGAGGTTCCTCCTCTGACATAGCCACTCTTTTGTGTGTGTGTGTGTGTGTGTGTGTGTGTGTGTGTGTGTGTGTGACAGGTTCTTGCTCTGTTGCTGAGTGGTAGTGGCACAATTACAGCTCACTGCAGCCTCAAACTCGTGAGCTCAAGCCATCCACCCACCTCAGCCTCCTGAGGAGCAGAGACTACAGGTGCATACCACCATGCCTGACTAATGTTTCTATTTTTTTTTTTTTTTTTGTAGAGACATGGTCATGCTATGTTGCGAGGCTGGTCTCAAACTCCTGGCCTCAAGCAATCTTCCTGCCTCGGCCTCCCAAAGTGCTGGAATTGTAGGTGTGAGCCACTGTGTCTGGTCTGTATTCTTTGTAGAGTCTTGTGGCTCTACTTGCTTCCTGGAGGCTGATCTTCCCTGCAGTGCCAACCTCAGATCTCTTCTTTTTGCAATTTACAACAAATTATCTGAGAAATATCATCTATCCCTGGTCCCAACAGCTCCTCTACAACAATCACCTGCATATTTGTATCACTCTCCCAAATTTTCCTCCTGAACTCTCGGCAAACAGAAGAATAACAACAGCTTGCATTTATTGAACACTGGCAATGTGCCAAGAACTGTGCCTAGAACTTCATGTGCATTTTCTCATGAAAACTTCACAAAAGCTTTATGGGGGTAGAAATTACTCTTATTCTCCCCATATTAATTATTGTTAAAAGTAAAGCTCAGACTGCTTAATTAATTTGCCTAGTCCCACAGCTAATAAGTGGTGGGATTAGGATTTGAATTCAGATCTATACAACCTCAGAGCCTTTGTTCTTAACTACCAGGTAGGAAATGATACCATGATGTCCCAGGTGCATGGTGTAGAATTCTTCCAATGGAGAGCTTGTTTCCAGATTGAGCAGGTAGAATGGGAAATTAAAGATAAATTTATGGAGGGAGCAGCATGAGAGCTAGGAAAAATTTGGGCATGTGGAACCAAAAAAGAAAGGACTTTACAGGCTAAGGAAATAGCAAAAATCAAAGGCTGAAAAGCAGAAAAACACACAGTACTTATATCGGCCCAAAGAGTTTGGTCTTTATTTTAGAAGATGTTCTTATAGTAACATGGAAGGTGGATGCAAGGGAGAGACTGAGGCAGAAAGATCATCTGGGAGGGTACTGCAATAGTCCAGGCAAAAAGCAGAAGTGTCTGGAAATAGGGCAGTGCATTGGGAATGGTTTCAGGGGGACAAATTCAGTCAAAATTCAAAAGGAAGTAAAAGGGCTCCTGGGAGAAAGAAGAGAAGAAAAACAATGGCCAGGATGAGTGAGAAGGCTTATTCCAGACCCTCAGGCCCAGCGTTTTCCTTCTCAGTTTTAACAAGGGACAAAGATAAAATCAGGGACTAGAGCATTTCTGGCCTATAGCATTAGGGGGAGAAGTGCGGGCTTGTCAATTTTCTAGGAATTTAGAACTGACTCTGAGTTTCTGAGTGTTTTTCCTTGAATATCAAAGAGCACAATTATGGCAGAGGTACTTTGCCAATAGGGAACTGTGACTTCTATGATATACTCAGTTTCTGGGAGCCAGAGTATTTCTCCCAAGAAATTATCCCACATGGAAGTTGGCCAGATTGGCCAGTGTAGGGGAGGGAATTCCAAACTGGCTAAAACAGAAAGAGCTTACAAGTCTGGGAGCCCCTTGATGATGCGACAGGGACTCCCCTTCAAGGAAAGACTTGAAAGAATGAACACCCAATTCTTCCCCAGGCCCTCATATAGTCAATAGGGGTTAGGGGTTGGAGGTGAGTAGGGGGAATTATAACTGTGAAACTTTTACTATACTTTATACTTCAGAATTGTTTTATTTTTAATAAGCATGTTTGACTTTTATAAATAAGATGCATTCCATTACACACCCACTAGAATGACTATTACTTTAAAAAAGACCGATGACACTGAATGTTACCGAGGATGTAGAGCAACCGATACTCTCATACACTACTGGTAAAAATGTAAAATATTACAATCACTTTGGGAAACGACCTGGAAGGTTCTTTTAAAATGAAATAGCCACCTATATTATGACGCAGAACTATGATCCAGTAGTACCTATCATTACAAGAATTCTTGTGTAAGCTTCCAAGAATCCTCTCTCAGTGGAGTCACACAGGACACACTTAATTTCCCCAGCAATTAGCTGTGACAACACTGTGAAATGTCTCATTAGAGACTCAATGTGATGGGGTTTTTTTTGTTTAATTTGGGGCTTTTAAAAAAAAATTGGAGGTTTGCCACATAGCCACCTTCTGCCTAGCAGTACCAAAATTCTACACTCCCCAAAGGAAAGCAGATGTGAAGCATAAACCGTTTAGTCACAGTGAACTGTTCTTACCACAGAATGGTGAGAACACTCCTGAAATTCAAATTCCTAGATGCCAGAGCACCAACCTTATAAGTAGGCCCTTCAAAGGATAGCAGTCAGGCCTGCTAAGTTAACTATTTTCTGCATAGTAATAGTGTTCTATACCTTAATAATGTTTGGTTTACACAAGTGTATAGATATGTCAAAATTCAGAGAATGATACACTTAAGATTTGTATATTTAACCATATGTAAATTTTACCTCAAAAGAAAAAACTTGTAAAAATATTAACGTTATTCATTATTATACCTATAAATATTAATGATATCCATATTTAAGGATGAAGTGTACTGATGTGTGCAACTTATTTTGAAATGCATCAAAACTTAGGTGGATTGACTGGTGGATAGAGGATAGATATGTGATAAAATAAGTTCAGCAAAATATTAATTGTAGGATGTAATTGGAATCTATGGGTGTTACCTATAAAATTTGCTGTATTTAATTCTAATTTCATAATATTTCATAATACTTTCATAATAAAATATTGGTGAAAATAAAATATCTATCTGGTAACATTATTTCATTTCCTAAAGCCTTAATTTGCTCCCAACATTCAAGACACTTAATAATATGACCTCCGATATAATCAGCATTAGCTGATTATAATTAGCTCTCACTGACCCCAGCGGAATATTGAGAGCACCAGGGAGAACACGTGAGTAATGGAGGGAGAGTGATAGCTCTGCACTCTCACTTAGGGTAACAAACTTGTCCCAGTTTTCCCAGTATCCTTCTGGTCTTAAAATGTAAATTTCTACATCTTGGTAAACCTCTTAGTCCTAGGTAAACTGGGATGTTTGGTCACCCTGCTGCACCTTTGGGCCCAGCTGTGCTGTGAGCCCTTTTTTCTGCTAAGAGCATCTTTCACCTTTTGTTTCTAATTCATGTCATAGCATGCTCAGGGGCTCTGGACAGTTTGAGATCTGGCCCTGATCCACTCACTGGGCCAACTGAGCAGATGCTGCCCCCTGCTGGTCATGGGGTACACCTGTTCAGAACCTCTCCCACAGAGCTCTGCACACCTAGTGCAGTGGTAGTTATTTCTGCTCCCTTCTCTTTCACACCTCACCAAAGTCCTGGCCTTTTATACCTGAAATCCTATAACTCTGCCATCTCTAAGGGCACTGAAACACTGCCCTTGGTCTGTGCCTTTGGTCTACTGCCAACCCTGACTCCAGGCATTCTTCAGCATCCTGATCACATAAACACACTGCCCACCAGGAGGCGTCTGGGTTCCATTCAGAAGGCAGAAGAAATGCCTTCACAGCAGGTAGACAAGGAGGAAGAGATGCTCATACATGTCAAAATCTGGGCAAAACGAATAGCCAGACCAGGAGGTCCCCAAAGATACAAATGGCTGCTTATGTGTTTCCAAGAGAGAAGTCCAAAGAGAAATACACTCCTTTTGCTTAATGCTACTCTGGCAGGGTTCCACATCCCTTTAAAAATATGACTTGGTGCAGGGAAAATGGCGGACTAGGGGTGATCTCCTGGCTCTCTGTTCGCAGAGTAGGAGGTGAAGAACATGGACAGATACACGTGAGTGAATTGCTCTCCCACAGGATCAACATCGTGAATCTCCAGAGAAGCAGTGCAGGAGGAGCAGCGCTGGAAAAAAAAAAAAAAAAGGTGAATCGGAAAATCAACCGCAAAGTCTGGAGAGTGTGAGATATGCAATAGGGACTAGAGCAGGCATCCTCAAACTACAGCCCATGGGCCACATACGGCCTGCCAAAGACATTTATCCGGCCCACCTGGTGTTTTTGCTGCCACTGCCTGTCCTGCTTAGCAGCTGACTCGTCTGGGGCCCACAGTGCGCATGTGTGGAATGTGCACTGCGCTCTCTAACAGCCCTCCAATGGTCTGAGGGACAGTGAACTGGACTCCTGCTTAAAAAGTTTGAGGACCCCTGGACTAGAGCATGAAACGGCCGCGCCCATCACCTGGCCAGAGCAGTGTGATCTGACCCACAGGAGGACGACTCTTCCTCCTCAACCTCCACACCCTTGCAGGCAGGGAAGCTCCTGAAGTCAGTGTGAAATTGTAGCATAGGCTGAAAGGCTGTGCAGAGTAGAGACAGGAGCAGGAAATATTTCGACCTCTCCAGTGTCCTGTGCTGGGTCTGCTTTGGGTAGGGGAGGGACTGGTCTGAGTGGACTGGTCTGAGTGGACCCTTCCCGGGTTCCGTGGCAGGGAGCTTGGAGGCAGGGTTCTCACTTCTGGAGGCCGCCAGGACCAGAACAAGGGAGGCGAACACCACAAAAGAGGTTCTGCCCTAGGAAATCGCTGAAGACGTGTCTGGCGCAGGGTCGGACAGAGTGCAGATCCCTTCTACTAAACAGTCATGAGTCAATGTGTTAGGGAAGCAGTGGGCTCAGCAGGCAGATCTTAGAGACAGCATGCCAAACCTAGCACCTGCTATGCGCCAAGCAGTTGCCTCCAGAACTGGCTCTCAGTGGGTGGGCAGCCGCCATTTTGGGTGTCCATAGCCTAAAAACACTGTGGCGTGTTGCCCAGGCAGTGGACTCAGGCAACACCCCTGCACCTGCCCGGCAGAGCAGGTCCTGCCCTTGGAAGAGGGGAGTAACAAGAGAAGCCACTTTCTCTCCCAACCCAGCTGCTGGCCTTTTCGCCAGGTGAAACCCTGCCTTTGAAGGGGTGGAATAACGAAAGAAGCTGCTTTCTTGGCTGAGTCACCAGGTGGTCTCAGGCGGCCCCCTGTCCCACCCAGCCACCTGTGGTTTTGCACCAAAGGGACAGGACTCACCTCTAGAAGGGCAGAGTAGCAAGTGAGGCCTCTTTTCCAGCCAAGACGCATGGCAGGATCCCAACGTCACTATCCTGTGACTCGGCTGCAGGGGTTCTTCGTGCCAAAGGGACAGACCCCACCCCTGGAAGTGCAGAGTAGTGAAAGAGGCCACTTTCTGAGCCGAGACCCACGGTGAGATTGCCACCTCTGGGGAACTTTGTGCCAAAGGGACAAACCCTGCCCCTGGAAGGATGTAGTTGTGAAGGAGGCTGCTTTTCAAGCTGAGATATGACATCACCTCTTTGCTGCCACTTGGTCACTGGTGCCTCCCTCCAAAGGGTCAGACTCCACCTCACCCTTGGAAAGGTGAAGGAAGCTACCTTCTGTGGTGAGACCTGCCATGGTGGCAGACAGCCCTTGGCTGTGATTAGGCCACTGGTATTTCACGTTGAGGGGACCCATCCTGCCTCTGGAAGGGCAGAGTAGCGAGGCAGGCTGCTTTCTGGTCTGAGACACTCAGTGTTCTTGCACAGGTCTTCTCCAGCAGCCCAGAGGTGTGTACTTCATACCAACTAGACAAACCCCACCCGTGGAGAGGCAGAGTTACCAGCATAGCCACTTCCTGGGATGAGATGCCTGGTGGCCCCAGGACGTGCCCATCCCCCAATCCAGCGGCTTATCATCTCTTCTGCAGGGCTTATCCCACCCTTGGAGGAGGTGACAAATGAGAGAAGACATTTTCCGGGCTGGGACTTGTGGCAGTTTCAGCCAATGTCCCTCCCCCAACCTGTCAGGAGAGACTCAGCCCTTGAAGGCAGGGAGAAGGAGAAAAGTCACTTTCCCTGATTCACTGGCTTGAATCTGTGGGACCTTGGAACTAAGCAAAAGGGGACAGATGGCTGACTTGGTACAGTGAGTTGGTTTTGATCATCTGAAAAGATGATAACACAAGGCCCTTGGTGACCAAGCTTTTGCCAGCTTAGAGGTTTGTGGTCTGGGAAGGAAAATCTTGACCAGAGTCCATAGCAATGGCACCAATTGACACCTCCCTCATCAGGAGCTGGTTTGCAAGAGTGTTGAAAGAACCCTGAATAACATATTAGCAGCTCTCCCCTGTCTGCAGATCAAGCAACCTCTGAAGTATACACTCTTAGGCTCCCCAGTACCTGTTGCTCTTCTCACCACACCTAAAGTGGTAACAGGGCTCAAGTAACCCATGGGAGTGTCATGACATTCCCCAAAGACTGAGGCACCTGTATATCCCATTTGGGGATTTAGAGCTCAATACAAAGTTATTGGAATACCTTGATAACCAACTCCTCCACTCAAACTACAAGTAACAAAAGAGAGGGTAACCTCATAGTCTAACACAGTGTTTTCCACCTCAAACTAGTGGTCAGCAGTGGAGCCACAGACATAAGAGTGATCCAACTCCTGGTAGGATCCAAACTCATTAATCTCCTTAAGCAGGAGGTGAAGACAACAGGTCAGAGATAACCCAAAAGGCTAAAACACCTCTAAGACAATGCAAGACCTGAGTGCATCTCCCCAGCATTGTCAAGGAATATCCCTTTTGGGACCTATAACCAAGCCCCAAACCAGTTCCAGAATCCCCAGTCTTTGACAAAGTAGCCTGATGAGAAAGAATCAGTGAAAGAACACAGGAAACATGAAAGATTAGAGAGAAAAACCACTTCAAAAAGAGAACATTCGATTTCTGTCAATAGATACCAACTTACACAATATGATTAAACTGACTGAGGAAGAATTCTGAATATGGATTGTAAGAAAATTCAATGTCATTGAAGAGAAAATAGAATCCTAACATAAAGAAACCACAAGATCAATTCAGGAAATGAATGAAAAATTTTCTAAAGAAATTGAAATACTACAGAAAACCAAACAGAAATCTTGGCAATGAAGGAGGCATTCAAGGAACTTCAAAACACAGTGGAAAGCCTCATGAATAGAATGGATAATGCAGAGGAAAGAATCTCAGAGCTTGAAGATAATGCCTATGTGCTAAACAAATCAGATAAAAAAAGAACACAGAAACAAGAGACAAGATTGAAACATACAAGAAATGTGGGATTACTTAAAGAAGCCACATATAAGAATCACTGCCATCCCAAAGGGAGAAGAAGAAAATACACAAGGGCTGGAAAACTTATTTCACAGAATACTGGAGGGAAATATACCTGTCCAGGCCAGAAATCTTAGCATCCAGATACAAGAAGCACACGGAACTCCTGGGAGACTCAATGTGAAAAGGCAATCACCACATCATGTAGTTATTAGGCTGACCAAATAAACATGAAAGAAGCAATTATACAAGCAGTGAGGTGAAAGCAACAAATAAACTACAAAGGAAAACCTATCAGACTACCTGCAGATTTCTTATCTGAAACTTTACACGCCAGAAGGGATTGGGTCCCTATCCTTAATCTTCTAAAACAGAATAATGCCCAACCTAGAATTATTTATCTGACAAAATTAAGTTTCATCTACAAGAGAGAAATAAAATCCCTCCCAGACAAGCAATCACTGATGGAATTAGCAAAGACCAGACCAGCCCTACAGGAAGTACTCAGACCTGCATTACACACCAAACAACACAATAGAAACTTTTCAAAGTAAAACCATTCAAGAGTTAAAGGCTAGAACTTGGACTTCATGATGGCTCAAGGAGTAAAACAAAACAACAGGATTTCACCCAACAATATGAATGGAACTCTACCTCAAATTTCAATCCTCTCAATAAATGTGAATGGTTTAAACTGTCCTCTGAAGAGACATAGACTGGCAGAGTGGATAAAAATCCACAAGCCTAGTACCTGCTATCTACAGGAAATGCATCTAACCCACAAAGATCCCTTCAGGCTCAAGGTCAAGGGATGGAAAACAATCATCCAGGCAAATGGAAGTCAAAATAAAGCAGGGGTAGCCATACTATTTTCAGATAACATAAGCTTTAAAATAGCAAAAGTAAAAAAGGACAAAGATGGCCACTATATAATGGTAAAAGGGAAGATCCAACAAGAAGAATTAACAATTCTTAATATTTATGCACCCAACTCAGGAGCACCCAGTTACATAAAGCAAACTTTGTCTGATCTAAATAGCATGATAAACAATAATGCCATAGTAGCAGGAACTTCAAAACTCCACTGAATGAACTGGAAAGATCTTCCAAACAGAAAATAAATGAAGAAATAATGGACTTAAACAGAGCTCTAGAACAAAAGGATCTGACAGACCTCTACAGAACATTCCACCCAAATAAAGGCAAATATACATTCTTCTCAGCAGCCCATGGAACTTTCTCCAAAATTTATCACATACCAGGCTACAAATCAGATCTCAACAAATTAAAAAAATAGAAATTATACCTATATCTTCTCTGATCATAGTGGTATAAAATTAGAGTTCAATTCCAACAGAAATGCTCACCATCTCAAAAAGTTATGGAAATTAAACAATCTATTGTTGAATAACTATTAGGTCAAGGAGGAAATACAGAGGGAAATCAAGAGTTTCTTCAAACTAAAGGAAAATAGAGACACCAGTTATCAAAACCTATGGGATACAGCAAAAATATTCCTGAGAGGAAAACTTATAGCATTAAATGCTCACATCCAAAAACAGAAAGCTCAAAAATCAACAATTTAATAAACATTCCCAAGCAATAGGAAAAGGAAGAGCAAATCAATTCCAAACCTAGTAGAAGAAAAGAAATAATTAAGATCAAAGCAGAACTAAATGAAATTGAGAACAAGGGAACTATATGGAAGATCAACAAAACCAAAAGCTGGTTTTTTGAAAAGATAAACAAAATTGACAGCCCTTTTGCTAGATTGACAAGAGTTCAAACGGAAAGGACTCTAACAAACTCAATTAGAAATGAAAAAGGAGAGGTCACAGTAGACACCATGGAAATACAAAACATTATTTTCAATTACTATAAAAACCTATATGTCCCCAAACTACATAATGAGGAGGAAATGGACAAATACTGGAAACATCCAACCTCCCAAAGTTCACCCAGGAGGTAACAGAATTTCTGAATAGACCAATCTAAAGCTCAGAAATTGGAACAACAATTAAAAACCTCCCATAACAAAAAGTCCTGGATCAGATGGCTACACTTCAGAGTTTTACCAAACATACAAAGAAGAACTCACATCTATACTACAAAAATTATTCCACAACATTGAGAAAGTTGACATCCTTCCTAACCATTCTACTAAGCCAATATCACCTTGATACCAAAGCCAGGAAATGACACAACAAAAAAAGAAAACTACAGACCAATATCCCTCATGAATATAGATGCAAATATCCTTGATAAAATTTTGCAAATAGAATTCAGCAGCATAAAATAATTCACCATGACCATGTGGGCTTTATTCCAGGAATGCAAGGCTGGTTCAACATACGCAAATCTATAAATACAATTCACCTCATAAATAAAAGCAAGAACAAAGACTATACAATTCTCTCACTAAATACAGAAAAAGCATTTGACAAAGTCCAGCACACTTTTATGATAAAAACTCTTAACAAAATAGGCATAGACGGGTCATACCTTAAAATTATCAGGTCCATTTATGATAAACCTATGGCCAGTATCATATTGAATGGGGAAAAATTGAAACCATTCCCACTTAGAACTGGAACCAGACAAAGTTGCCCACTATCTCCACTTCTATTCAACATAGTACATGAAGAAACTGTGGTGATCTGGGGAAACTTCCCCTTACTCCTGGAGGATTCACTGAAAGATCAGCTCACAATAAGACAGATTAATAAGAGAAAGAGGTTTATTTACCATGCGCACAGTGAGAATCACTGGGACTGATTACCCAATTTCCCAATGGGGTCCAGAAGTTTTATGCACCCTCATTTTGGAGGGAAGAGAGAGATGAGGAATATAGATAATTCTGTCAAGTGGCAACGAATGGTTACTAGGGAGGATGAATAGATACTTGGAAGAATGAATGGATGGGGAAACAGATTGACTTGTAAATGATTCTCTTTGATTTTATTCTTGATCATCTTTCTCATAATATATTGAGATAATAGGGAGGAGAAGGGAAGTTGATTCTTCTTTTCAATGGTTCTGGTTTTTTATGAAGAAAGAGGGAAAGTTTCTTCCAATACCTGTTGATTTCTAAGGGCCTTTAATTAAAAATACTCTTTATATCAAGGAATCATATTTTGGGGTGACATTTCCTGAGCTTCTTTAGTGGCAAGGGCCAGGACAGGAGTGCAGCCCATCTGATTACCAGTCCAATGTTCTTCCCCTCTGATCTATGAGTTTAAGAACCAGTGCCTTAACATCTTAATAGGAATCATTGACACTGGTGGCACAGGGGATCCTGGCTAAAGAGTAGAACAGTATATATGACAGCCCTTATTGGTACCCAGCTGTCCAAGAAGTCCAAAGACAGTTCTGGCCTCAATTACTTCCAAACTTTGTTTCTTCAACCAATATCAATATGAATCTAAGATCCTTATTTTGACTTGCGAGGCCCTGCACCACAGCACTTGCCATGTACTACTTGCTCAATAGTGAGAATTTGTCAATTAAATATTGAATGAACAATGTAGCCTCTGCTTTCTCTACTGTTTCACCTCCTCACATTTCAGCTACTGCCCACCTCAATCTTTGTGCCCTAAAAATACAGAAGTCCTTGATGCTCCTCCATGCCATATTTTGATGCCTTTGCTCAAGTCATTCATTTTGCCTGATATACCCTTTTCCTTTCCCTTTGCCTGGCTATCTCTTTATCAGTCAAGACTTAGCTAAGGTGTTAACTCCTCCAGGAAGCCTTACTAGAAAGCTGAGACTAAGTTAAGAGACCCTCAATGCACACCCTCGGCAGGAAGTTCATCTCCCCAGGATCTAACACAGTGTTTGACATGTTCCTCAGGAAATGCTTGTTTGTTTCACACACTGTTGATGGCAGTGAAAATTAGTACGCATCCATCTAGGTCATTTTGGCAATCTCTGACTATATGAAAAACGTATCTACCTTAATATAATTAGTCTAATTCTAAGAACTCATTATTATAGATATAATGACTTGTTACAAAATGACCTTAGTACCAGGTTATTCACTGCAACACTGTTTATAACAGAAAATTATTGGAAACAACATCTATGTCTATAAAAAGAGGACCAGTTTACTAAATGATGGCACATAAAAAGATTGATGAATCACTTTAGGTACTGACATGAAAGTATCTTAGTTGTCTATTATGTATAACAAAGTACTCCAACACTTAGTGGCTTGAAACAGCATTTATTACTGCATGGTTTGTGTAGGTCAGGATTTTGGGTGTGATTTAGCTGGGTAGGATGTCTCACAGGTTGCAACCTGTGGCCTAAATTACAGTAATTTCCAGGCTCTACTGAAGGAGGATCCAGTTTTCAGACCACTGATGTGGTTGTTAATAATATTCAGTTCTTTTTAGATCCTTGAACCAAATGGCCTCTTGTCTGCATGGCTGGTGGCCAGAGGCCACCCTCAGTTCCTTGTCATGTGGGGTTTCCTCAACATAGAAGCTTGCTGTATCAAAGGCAGCAGGCAGGGAAGGCAAAAGAGAGAATGCCAGCAAGACAGAATTAAGTCTTTTGTAGCTTAATCTCAAAAGTGACATCCTCAAAATGTGACTTTTGCTGTATTCTATTCATTAGAAGCAAGTCACTAGGTCCAGCCTCCCAGCCACTGCCATATATGCATCAAGAGGAGATTACACAAAATTTTGAATACCAGCAAGTGAGGATCATTTGGAGCTGTGTCAGAAGCTTCTTACCACAAAAAAACCTCCAAATATATTAAGTAAAAAAACATGGGAATATAACAGTGTTTATACTATGCTATTTTGTGTGTGTGTTTGTGTGCATGTGCACACTTTAAGACTACACACTGACTATTTCTAGAAAGACACTAAAGAAACTGGTAATATTGGCTGCTTTCAGGAATAGAACTGGGTGATTGGTGGATCAGGCTGAGATGAAGACTCTTATCTATACCTTTTGTATCTTAGGGTTTTGAACTATGGGACTGTATATCCAACTTGAAAATGTAATAAGATATAATATAAAAAGAATGAATTGAAGCTGGAATTTTCTCTTTCTGCATAGTATAATAATTAAGAGCATTCAATGTGGAGTCAGACAGTGCTAGGTTCAGATCCCAGCTATATCATTTATGGGCTGCATGATTCTGAGTGAGTCAATTAACTTCTTTGAGCTTCAGTTTCCTGATTCATAAAATGAGCAAGACATAAAAGAGGTTTGTGAATATTATATAAGAAAATTGATATAAAACACAGAATACATGGTAGGCACTTGGTAAAGGATCATTGCCTTCCTCCTTCCATTTTTAGCTTTGTTTTCCTTATCAGGCATATGCTTGTGGAGTCCTATAATCCTTCCCTGGTTGTAGTGTATCCTTCACAGCCTAATAGAGAGAACACAGGATTTGGAGTCAGTTCTAGAGACCAAATCTCCTTCCCTCCCTTCTCAGTAGAGTGGCCATTGCCCCATCTCTGGGCCTCAGTTTCCTCATTTGGATCTTTACTTTCCAGAGCTTTTGAAAAGATTCCAAGAGAATCTTTTCCAAGGCCTGAATCAGGAAACCAGGAAACACATAAACCTGGTGGTCATTTGGCATCAGGAAGAATTATATTTGAATCCTGCCTTTGCCATTTGTTATTAATAACAGTTTTAATTAATAAACCATAATGACTCACATTTCCCAGGTGCTAACTATGTATCAGACACTGCTAAGTGTTTTATACTCGTTATCTCACTGCATTCTCATAGAAGCCCTGTGGGTTGGCTAATAGCATTAGGTCCACTTTACAAACATTCAGAAAGGACATTCAAAATGGACATGAATCTTATCCCAGGCCATATCTAATAACTTACTGGTCTATTTTTGCTCATGCTTTCTTTTAAAGCAGAGTTCTAGCTTTCTCATGCTTTTATTCAGAGCTTAGCACATTGTAGGTGTTAGATGAATATTAAACAAGGGTGACAAAAAAAGAGAGAAATAGCTGGAAAAGCAATACTTTAGGACTATGAACACTTCTAAGGAATAGTATGAGGGCAGTATGATGTTTCACAGTCAACATTTTCTTGAATTCTACCTTCTGATCTAGCTTGCTCAGTCTCTCACTTGTTCTCTTGCTCTCACTGCCATTTTACAATCTGACAAAATAAACTTTAAGACAATGAGGAACACAAGTGAGTATTCATGTGCTGCTTGTATTGTAGGCTATTTTTCCTACATGCAACATATGCAGATCTAAGACAGTAACCCCTGAAAAAGCAATTCCTAGCCAGACAAGAGCTAAGAGGTATTCATTTTGATTACTGGAAAGGGAAAGAGAGAAGATAAGGGTGAGATTTAAGTCCTTGGAACTTTGGATATATTTTCCCTTAAAATAATAATAAAACAAAACCCATTTTGTTACAAGAGGTAGTACATTTCTGCTATGGATTATAGCATGTGGTTTTCACATTCCTGGCTTTAGGAAATGGTTGAGTTGCAGGATAATTCAGATAGAGATATATAGCTTAGAACAATGTTATATGACCTTGAAATATGGTTTCCTTTAAACAGTTGGTAATGACAAGTTAAAGGGAGAAGCAAGAACAATGTTAAATAATTCTTGTCTCCTTTAGAAGCAAGGTGAAACTGAAAATCTTTATATACAATATATAATAGTGATTTCTAACATACATTGTTATGTAGAAAAAAACAAGGTGAAGAAAAATGCATATAGTATGCTTATATTTACCTAAGAATGAGGGATAATCACAGGAAATTATGTTCAATTTTATACATAATTGAGGAAATGCAAATTAAAACAGTGAAATACCTTTTTTCATTTGTCAGATGATCAATCATTTTGATAATACATGTTGCTGGTGAAGATGTAGGGAAACAATCTCTCTCATACATTGCTGGTAGGACTATAAAACAAAATCTTTATAAGGGGAAACAGCAGAATCTATCAGAAATTAAATTGTACATATCCTTAGAGTGTGCAATTCCAATTCTAGGAATCTGTCCTAGAGAAATATTTGGATATGTTCACAGTGACATCTACACAATACAATTTTTATAATTATTATAAAAGTGATATAGAGTTCTATACATAGACTGTAGGTATGTATTTATAATATATATGTTATACTATATAATATCCAATATTATGTTTATAATATTATAATCAATGTGGTAGCATTATTTATAATATTAAAAAACTACAGATAATCTATTCATTGGTGGCATCACAAGTGAGTAAGACATGGTCCCTACCTCAATGGAACAACTATACTAAAAGAGAGAAGCTAAAAGCAGATAGTTTCAACATGCTATGGTAAGTGAAAGTAGAGGCTTGCCAAGGGGTAGCAATGGAAATTAGAGAAAGAATTGCCCAAAGGCTTGAATTTTATTTTGTAGGTGACATGATCAGATATGCTCTGTAAGTAGATCACTTACGCAGCATTCCTAGATCACATAGGAGAGGCAAAGCTAGAGACAGAGAGACAAGAAAGAGAAGACATAATACAGATAAGGAATAATGGGGGCTCGAATTAGGATAGTGGCATTAGGCATGGAGGGGAGGAGAATAGATTCAAGAATACTTTAACAGGTAAAAAGACCTGGTAATTGCTTGTATCTGGGGGATGAGGGCAAGGGAGTAGTCTATGATGACTCTCAGGATTTCTGACTTGGATGACTGGGTGGAAAATGCTGCCCATAACTTCATTTAGAAAGAAAGGAGGATGCAGATTTTTTTTTAGGCATATTTGTTCTTTTATTTTTATTTTTTATAAATATATTGTAATTGTACATATTTATGAGGTACATTTTGATGTTTCAATAATATGTATTATATAATGATCAAACTGGGGTATTTAGCATATCTTCAAACTAATTATTTTTTTTTTAGCTGAATCTTTTTTTTTATTATTTCATCATATTATGGAGGTACAAATATTGTTAGGGTTACAAATATTGCCCCTGTCCCCCCTCCCTCCCCCCGATGTGTCCAATCCCCCTGTGGTGTGCATCACACACGTTATGGAAGCATACACCCCTTTCCTCCTCCCTCCTACCGCCTGCCCACCACCAGATAAAAAGTTTTGTTTTGATGTTTTTCGACATTTTGGTTACATTGTATATCTTTGCCTCTCCCTAAGAAGGGTTAGAGTTATGCCCTTCCTCTCCAAAATGCTCACCACATCCCTAAGATTGGGTTCCCCAATCCCCGAATCCCTGGTGAGCATTGCCACCATTTGAAAACCATAGTTTTAATCAGTCAGTACCAATTTGATGGCGAGTAGATGTGGAGCCCATTTTCCATGTCTTGTGTCGCCTCACTTTGGATAACGGGCTTAAGCTTAATCCAGGATGCAGATGTTTTTAGGGAAAATAATGGGTTTGGTTTGAGGCATGACTAAATTGGAATGCTTGTGAGAATTTCAAGTGGGTCTCTCCAGTACACATATGTTATATGAGACTAAAGCCCATTGGAGATATCAAGGATAAAAATATAGTTCTGGGAGACATCAGCCTAGAGGTCATATTAAAAACAAGGTTGTCCAAGGAGAACATGAAAAGAGAGAACTAGAGAGCGAGAGAGCAAGAAAGCGCGCGCGAGAGAGCGAGCGAGCGAGTGAGAGAGAGAGACCAAGAAAGAGTAACAGTGAACTAAGGACAGTGCCCTGGGAAACATCAACTGTTTAGGGATGGGCCAATATGAATAGGACTGACATGTAATGGCCAAAGAGTTAGAGAGGAAAACCAAAAGAAAGTGGTATTGCAAGAGATAAAGGTGAAAGAAATTTTAAGAAATAAGTAGACAATGATACCAAATGCAATAGGATGACCCAGTAAGATGGGCTGAAATGTTTCCATTGGGTTTTACAATATGTGACTTCAAGGATAGCAATTTCAGTGAAATATTTGAGACATGATCCATATTGTAAGGGCATGAAGAATAATAGGCAATGGGAAAGAGGACATACTGCAAGTCTACTCTTTGAACAAGCTTGAAAGAAAGGAAAAGAAAGGAGATAAGACAGTCTCATTAAATGATTTTACTCTGTACCTCTTTGCCTGGCTCTGAAGGAACTCTGACGTTTACCCTCATCCAAACCATCCAGCCCTATTTCCCATTTTTCACCACAAGTTGCCTCGTCATAGTCAGGTGAAGCTCCTGATATTGCCCTACAAATGTCATGCTTATCCTTTCCTCCATGCCTTTGCTCATGACATTCCCCACACCCCTAACACCCTGTCAGCCAGTGTCCTCTTATCTCTCCTCCATTTAATCAAACACTATACCAATACTTCAAGGCAAGCTCAAATCCTACTTATCTCTTTTAAGAACCCATCCTAACCATTCTAGCCTGTACTATTTCCTATACCTTTACCATTAAAACAATCAGAAAGAATTATTTCTTGATTTGTTCTCTTAGAATTTTTGTATGCACAAGTCTTGTCTCCTTAAGATTTTTCCAGAGCAGAAACCATGTTCCTCATGAATATTCTACATGTCTCCTACAGGAATGGATACATAGTAGCATTCAATAAATATTTGTTATTTGATTAACAAGTTCATAAATTCACTTTAGAGTAACAGAATAAATATTGTGATCTTTCAGAAACATTATACTTGGCTGGGCATCGTGGCTTTTGACTGTAATGCTAGTACTTTGGGAGGCCGAGGCAGGAGGATTCCTTGAGGCCAGGAGTTTGGTATCTCCTTGTGGTTTTAATTTGAATTTCCCCAATGATTAGTGATTTTGAGCATTTTTGGGGCCATTTGTCTATCTTCTTTTAAAAAATGTATGTTCATATTTTTCACCCACTTTTTAATTGAGTATTTTTTTTCTTTGAGTTCTTTGTAGATTCTGGAAGTTAGCCCTTTTTTGGATATATCGTTCATGTTTTCTCCAACTCTGTGAATTGTTTATATACTCTCTTGTTTATTGCCTTTGCTGCACAGAAATATTTTAGTTTAAGTCTCATATATCTATTTTTGTTATTGCTGTATTTGCCTTTGGGTTCTTAGTCATAAATTCTTTGCCTAGGCCTATATCTAGAAGAATTTATCCTATAGTGTATTCTAGAATTTGTATGGTTTCATAGCTTACATTTAAGTCTTTTATCTATCTTGAATTAATTTTGGTATATGGGCAGAGATAGATGTCCTGTTTCATCCTTCTCCATGTGGCTATCCAGTTTTCCCAGCACCATTTATTGACTAGTGTATGTTATTGTCTGCTTTGTTGAACATCGATTGGTTGTAGGAAGATTGTTGTTTTTTCTCTGGGTTATCTATTTCATTTCATTGGTCTATGTGTCTGTCTTTCTGCTAGTACCATGTTGTTTTGGTAACCATAGCCTTGTAATATAATATGAAGTCAAGTAACGTGATCCAGATTTGTTCTTTTTGCTTAAGATTAGTTTGGATATTCAGGCTCTTTTTGGTTCCAAATGAAGGTTAGAATTATTTTTTTTTCTAGATCTGTGAAACATGATGTTGGTATTTTGATGAGAATTGCTTTGAATCTATAAATCACTTTGGGTAGCATAGATATTTTAATGATGTTGATTCTACCAATCCATGAGCATGGGATATTTTTCCATTTGTTTGTGTCATCTATGATTACATTCATCAGTGTTTTGTAGTTCTCCTCATAGAGATCTTTCACCTCTTTGGTTAAATATATTCCTAGGTATTTTATTTTCTTTGAAGCTATTGTAAATGGGATAGAGTCCTTGATTTGACTCTCCACTTGATTGTTATTAGTATACAGAAATGCCACAAATTTGTGTACACTGATTTTGTAACCTGAGAATTTGCTAAATTTATTTATCAATTCTAGGAGTTTTTTGGTGGGATCTTTAGGGTTTTCTAGATACAGAATCATATCATCAGCAAATAGGTTTAATCTCCTCTTCCCAATATAGATACCCTTTATTTCTTTCTCTTACTTGATTGCTCTGGCTAGGACTTCCAGTAAATACTATGTTGAATTGAAGTGATGACAGTAGGCACCCTTATCTTGTTCCAGTTCTTAGGGGGAATGCTTTCAACTTTTCACCATTCAGTATGATGTTGGCTGTGGGTTTCTCATATATGGCTTTTATAATTTTGAGATATGTTTCTTCTATGCCTAGTTTGTTGAGGGTTTTTGTCATGAAAGAGTGCTGGATTTTATTGAATGCTCTGAGGTGATCATATGGTCTTTGTTTTTGCTTCTGTTTATGTGTTGAATCATGTGTTGAGCCATCCTAGCATCCATGGGGTGAAACCCACCTGATCATGATGAATTATCATTTTGATTGCTGTTGAATTTGCTTTACTATCATTTTGACAAGGATATTTGTATCTGTGTTCATTAGGGATATCAGTCTATAGTTTTCTATTTTTTTTTGTTGTGTCCTTTCCGGCTTGATATCAAGGTGATACTGGCTTCATGGAATGAATTAGGAAGGATTCCCTCCTTCTCAATGTTATGGAATAATTTTGGTTCTTCTTTGGAGGTCTGGTAGAATTTGGCCGTGAGTCCATCTAGTCCAAGGTTTTTTGTTGTTGTTGTTGTCGGGAGATTTTTTATTATTGCTTCAATCTTGCTGCTCACTATTGATCTACTTAGGATTTCTATTTCTTTCTGTTTCAGGCCTGAGAGGTTGTGTGTTTCCAGGAATTTATACATTTCCTGTACATTTTCTAGTTTGTGTGCATAGAGGCTTACACAGTATTCATGAATGATATTTTGTATTTCTATAGTATCAGTTATAATGTCTCCTTTTTCATTTCTGTTTGAGCTTATTTGAGTCCTTTTTCTTCTATTTCTGATTAATTTGACTACTGGTATATTGATTTTATTTATCTTTTCAAAGAACTACCTTGTCATTGTTGATCCATTTTTTTTTGGGGGGGGGAAGTTTCCATTTTGTTCAGCTCTGGTCTAAACTTTGTTATTTCTTTTCTTCTGGTGTCTATGGGCTTGCTTTGCTGTTCTGTTTTCCATTCCTTGAGATGTGATATGTGATCTTTCTGTCTTTTTGATATAGACAGTTAATGCAAAAATTTTTCCTTAGGACTATTTTTGCCATATCCCACACACTCTGAAAGCTTGTGTCCCCTTTGTCATTCAGATCAAAGAATGTTTTGTTTTTCATCTTAACTTCATCATTGATCCAAGGATCATTCAGCAGCAGGTTGTTTAATTCCCATGACTTTGTGTAGATTTGAGTGTTTCTTTTGGATTTGATTTCTAGTTTTACTCCACTGTGGTATAAGAGATACATGTTATGGTTTTGATTTTTCTGAATTTGCTAAGACTTGTTTTGTGACCCCAGATTTGATCAGTCCTGGAAAATGTCCCATGTGTTGATGAGAAGACAGTATATTCAGTAGTTTTGGGGTATAATTTTCTGTAAATGTCTGTTAGGTCCATTTGTTTTAGAGTCACATTTAAACCCAGTGTTTCTTTATTGATTTTGAACTTTGATTATCTGTCCAGTTCTGTGAATGAGATGTTGAAGTCCCTAACAATTACGATGCTGCTATTTATTTCTTTGCTTAGATCTAGTAGAATTTAGATCTAGCTTTGTGATTCTGGGGTCTCCTGTGTTAGGTGCATATATATTTAGGATTGTTATTTCTTCTTGTTGAATTGCTCCACTTACCATTATATAATGACCATTGTCATCTTTTTTTTTTTTACCATTATTGTTTTAATGACTATTTTATCTGATGTGAGAATGGGTACAACTGCTTGCTTTTGCTTTCCATTTGCATGGAATATTTTTTCCATCCCTTTGCCTTGAACCTGTGCAAATCTTTGTAAGTTAGATGTGTTTCTTGGAGACAGTATATAAATGGCTTGTGTGTTTTTGATCCATTCAGCCAGTCTGTATCTTTTGAGGGGGGCATTAAGACCTTTCATGTTCAGTGTTAGTGTTGATATGTGGGATTGTGTTCTGTTCATCATGTTGGATGATACTTTATTTTTCTTGTTGTGTTATTGTTTCATAAGAGCTGTGAGCTTTATCTTTTGAGTGTCTTTGTTCCGATGGGTATCTATTGTGCTGCTCCATGTATAATGTACTTTTGAATATTTCCTGTAGGGCAGGTTTGTAGTAACATATTTTCTTAGTGTTTGTTTTTCTGGAAAAGTCTTTATTTCTCCATAATTTATGAAACTTATTTTTGCAGGCCATAAAACTGTTGGCTGACAGTTGTTTAGTTTAAGAAGACTAAAAATGGGGCTTCAGTCTATTCTGGCTTGTGAGGTCTCTGCTGAGAAGTCTGTTGTTAGCCTGATGGATTTTCTTTGTAGGTTAGTTGTTGCTTTCATCTTTCAGCTTGTCGAATTCTCTCCTTCATTTTGACTTTGGCCGAGTTGATGACTATGTGTATTGGAGATGTCCTATTTGCTGTGAATCTTCCCAGTGTTTGAAGACCATCTTGTATCTGGATATCTGAATCTGTGGCAATACCAGGGAAGTTTTCCTCAATAATTGTCTCAAAGATGTGTTCCATGGCTTTTGTTTTATTCTTCTTCTTCCCCAGGGATGCCTGTAATTTGTATATTGACTTGGTTCACATATTCCCATATTTCTATGAGTGATTATTCCTTTTTTTCTTTTTCTGCATCTTTGACTAACCTGGTTAGTTTGAGAACCTTGTATTCAACCTCTGAGCTTCTGCTTGGCCTAGCCTGTTTATGAAGCTTTTTGCCATATTTTGAAATTCTCTAAATGATTCTTTCATGTCTTTAAGTTCTGTTATATCCTTTCTTATATTGTCTAGCTCTTTTGTGACTTTTTCATTTTTTTCACTGATGTCTTGAAATATATTTTTGGCTTCTTTGTGTTGGCTTTTAATGTCCTCTTCAATCCCATTCATCTTATTTGCCATCCATATTCTGAATTTCATTTCTGAAATTTTGACAATTTCCTTTTTGTTGGGGTCCATTGCTGTAGATCTATTGTGATCCTTTGGGAATGTCAAACTAGCTTGTTTTTTCATGTTGCCAGAGCTCTTTTGCTGGCTTCTTCTCTTCTGAAACCTCTTCTCTGAGCTCAGGGTAGACATGTTTGCAGTGCACCTGTTCTCCTTTGCTAGGAACTCTCTTACTTAGTTATAAGAAGAAGTCCCTTGATGGCACTTTTGTGACCCACTCCAGGAGACTGAACCAGCAGGAAAGGGGTGGATGCACTGATAGCCTGCAATGCAGCTGTCCTGTTCCCCTGTGATTGTTGGAGTTCAAGTTGGTGCTGGATGATCTTCGTGTGGGTGATGGGTTGTTCCCCAGGTGGCTGCTATAAGCTCGTGGGAAGCTGAATGAGTCCCTCTCCATGGAGGCTGTCATTGCAGGAGATTGCTTGGTGCAGGTCTCACTGTGGTAGCAGCAGTAGCAGCTGGGTGACATTATCTAGGTAGTGGTCATGGGTGTCAGGGCTCCAGGTATTTGCTCCACCTCAGTCCAGGTGAAATTGCTGCTTGCAGCTGGCAGATCCCTGGTAGAGCATTGGACTGCCAGTGTGGTTCCTGCCAGGAGGCAAGTGGGAGCCACAGGGGCTGGGCCAGGCAGGAGCACAGGAGCAACATGAGTGGGGCCATGGGGTTAGGCAGCAGCTTTGGTGCTGTGTGAGTGGGGCCACGGGGCCATTGACAGTATGGAAGCCATTGGGTCAGAGCTGTGGCACCAGGCAGCAATGCAGGAGCTGTATGGGTGGGGCTGCATTCCCCACCATTAGTGTGAGAGCCTCAGTGAAAGGGTCACAAGGCCAAGAAGCAGCATGGGAGTCCTGCATTTAGGCCCACAGGGCCAGCCTTCCAGACAGCCAGGGTTCTCCCCCTGCCCAGGTCCCACTGAGGCAATCACTGCAGAGCTTCTCAGGTGACACCGGAGGCACCTGTTGTGCTCAGATCTCGTATGTGGGGGAGGGGTGCTCAGGTCCCAGTCATGGAGCATATGAGAGCATCCATTTTCCCTGCTCCCTTTCCAGCCTGGCCAAAGTGATGCAGATGTGGCTGCAGGAAAGCTGAGTCCTAGGTAGACCAGGCACTCTGGACCTGAGAGTTCAGGATGGTGTCAGTTGCAGTGACTCAGGTATGGAAGCCACTGGGTCCCTGCTATGTCTGCTCTCCAGTGCAATGGCTCTTTACAGACTCCAAACAGCTCCCTGATCAGTCTGAGGGGCTGCAGTGGTGAGGGAGGCCACCCCCCCCCACACACACACACAGCTCAGGCCACAGTGTCCACTGGGGGAGCCTGGAGCCCTGGAGTTATCTCCTCCTGTCCTTCCCCATGTGTGAAATTTTTCCCCCAGGTACCTTCAAATCTGGCCAAATGGATCACCCTGTCACTTCCTCCTTCACTCTGAGTGTCCCTCCTTCACTTCTCCAATGATTTCCAATGCTCTCTCTAAGAGGACCCATCTGTAGGTTTGCATCAGTCTGTGACTTTTGAGCCTCTTCTTGAGAGCAGCATGTGTGGGTTGCTTCTAGTCTGCCATCTTGCCCCCTCTCTACCTCTAAAGGCCCTGTTTCTGAGGCTGGGTAATTTATAAAGAAAATAAGTTTATTTGGCTCATGGTTCTGCAGGCTGTAAAAGAAGCCTGGTGCCAGTATCTGCTTCTCTAAACACAATAATCTTGTTTATCACTATCTCTACCCCTCAACTCTCTGTGTCTATGTCTCTCCCTCTATATTTGTTGCATGCACACACACACAAACACACACACACAGAAACACATAATCACAATCATAATGGCAGGATTCATACAGATCCCAATTCTCTCTGTTGCTTTTTAGTGCTACCCTCCTATCATTTTCCTTAGGTTCTTCACCTCCATTGTCAACATTTTATACCATGGTGGTACTTTATTACAATCAATGAACCTACATGAACACATAATTATTATCACCCAAGTCCATAGTATACATAAGGGTTTACTCTTGGTGTTGTACATTTGATGGATTTTGACAAATGTATAATGATATGTATCCATCATTATATATATGTTATGATATGTATCCATCATTATATATGTACATTATATAATGTACAGTGGGATTATGTCCCAGTAAATACATCCTAAGTCAAACATATTATAAATAAAAAGTGTATTTAACATACCTAACCTACAGAACATCATAGCTTAGCCTAGCCAACCTTAAATGTGCTCAAAACACTTAGCCTAAAATTGGGCAAAATCATCTAATGCAAAGCTTATTTTATAATAAACTGTTGAATATCTCATATAGTTTATTGAATATTATACTGAAAGTTAAATACAGAGTGGTTGTATGGATACTTAAAGCATGGTTACTAAATGCATATTGTTTTGCACCATCACAATGTAAAGAAAAATCATAAGTCAAACCATTGTGAATTGGGGGCCATCTGTAGTATCATACATAATAGATATAGATAGATAATAGATTCCCTGTCCTAAAAGTCATCTATGATCTGCCTATTCATCCTTCACTCTCTCCTGCCTGGCCCCTGGGAACAACTCCTCTTTTTACCATCTCCATAGTTTTGCCTTTTCCAGTGTCATGTAGTTCAAATCATATTGTATGTAGCTTTTTCAGTTTGGCTTCTTTCATTTAGTAGTATGCATTTAAAGTTCCTCCATATGTTTTCATGGCTTGATAGATTAGCACTGAATAATATTCTATTGTCTGGGTGTATCACAGTTTATTTATCCATTCTCTTACTAAAAGACATCCTGCTGTTCTTAAGAGTTGGCAATTATGAATACAACTGCTACAATCCGGGTTCAGGTTTTATGTGAACATGTTTTCAATTGATTTGGTTACATATCAAGGAATGTAATTGCTGGATCATATGGTAAGAATATATTTAGCTTTTTAAGATACTGTCAAACTGCCTTCTAAAGGGTTGTACCATTTTGCATTCCTTTCAGCAACATATGGAAGCTCCATATTCTTGCTAGCATTTGGTGTTATCAGTGCTTTGAATTTTGACCATTCTTTTTTTTTTTTTTTTTTTTTTTTGAGACAGAGTCTCACTTTGTTGCCCAGGCTAGAGTGAGTGCCATGGCGTCAGCCTAGCTCACAGCAACCTCAAACTCCTGGGCTCAAGCAATCCTGCTGCCTCAGCCTCCCAAGTAGCTGGGACTACAGGCATGTGCCACCATGCCCGGCTTATTTTTTCTATATATATTAGTTGGCCAATTAATTTCTTTCTATTTATAGTAGAGATGGGGTCTCGCTCTTGCTCAGGCTGGTCTCGAACTCCTGAGCTCAAATGATCCGCCCACCTCGGCCTCCCAGAGAGCTAGGATTACAGGCTTGAGCCACCGCGCCCGGCCATGAATTTTGACCATTCTGATAAATATATAGTAGCATTATATTGTTGTTTTAATTTATAATTCCCTAATGACATATGATGTTGAACATCTTTTAATATACTTACTTGCCATCTCTATATCTTCTTTGATGACTATTCAGGTCTTTTGTGCATTTTTAAATTGGGTTGTTTTCTTATTGTTCAATTTTAAGCTTTCTTTTTATGTTTTGGGTAGCAGTCCTTTATCAGTCGTGTCTTTTTCAAATATTTTCTCCCAGCCTCTGGTATATCTACTCATTCTCTTGATGTTGTCTTTTACAGAGAAGAACTTTTTAATTTTAATGAATTCAATCTTATCAATTATTTCTTTTCTGGCCCATGCCTTTGCTGTTGTATCTAAAAAGTCTTTACTTCACCATACTCAAGGTCCTCTAGGTTTTGTCTTATGTTATCTTTTAGAAGTTTTATAGTTTTGTGTTTTGGCTTTATATTGAAGTCTCTGATCCATTTTGTGGTAACTTTTGTTAAGGGCATAAGGTTAGTGTATACATCCATTTCTTTTGCATGTAGAAGTCCAGTTGTCCATCAGTAATTGTTGAAAATACTGTTTTTGCATCATTGTATTTCCTTTGCTTCTTAGTCAAAGATTAATTGAATATATTTATGTGGGTATATTTTCTGGGCTCTTTAGTCTGTTCCATTTATCTATTTGTCTATTCTTTCACCAAGACCACACTGTTTTGACAACTGAAACTTTATAGTTAATCTTGAAGTAGGGTAGTGTCAGTCTTCCAACTTTGTTCTTCTCCTTCAATATTAAGTTGTATAGTCTAGGTATTTTGACTCTTCATATAAACATTAGAATCAGATTGTCAATATCACAAAAAAAACCTCCATTGGGGTTCTGAATAGGATTGCACTGAATCTATAGATCAAGTTGGGGAGGACTGACATCTTGACAATATTGAGTCTTCCTATCCATGAACATGAAATAATCTCTCCATTTATTTAGTTCTTCTTTGATATCTTTCATAACAATTTTATAATTTGCTCATATATATATTGTACATGTTTTGTTATATTTAAACCTAAGCATTTCAATTTTGGGGTGCTAATGTAATGGCAATATATTTTGAAATTAAAATTTTACTTGTTCATTGATGGTGTATAGGAAAGTAATTGAGTTTTGTATACTAACCTTGTATCCTACTACCTTGTGATAATCACATATTAGGTTCAGGAGGTTGTCTTTTGTTGATTCTTTCAGATTTTCTGCATATACAATAATGTCATCTGTGAACAAAGACAGTTTTATTTCTTCCTTCCCAATATATATGTTTTTTTTTAAATTTCCTTTTCTTACCCTTTGCATTACCTAGGACTTCCAGTATGATGTTGAAAAGCAGTGATGAGAAGGGACATCCTTGCCTTTTTCCTGGTCTTAGCAAGAAAACTTTAAGTATCTTACTAATAACCATGACATTAGCTATAGGTCTTTTGTAGATGTTCTTAATCAAGTTGGAAAAGATTCTCGCTATTCTTAGTTTGCTCATAATTTGTATCATAAATGGATGTGGGATTTCGGCAAATGCTTTTTCTATTGACAAGATCATATGATTTTAAGTCTTTTTTAAAATATTTTTTTCTTTCAGCATATTATGGTGGTACAAATGTTTAGGTTACATGTATCGCCCTTATCCCACCTGAGTCAGAGCTTCAAGCATGTCCATCCCACAGAGGGCGCACACCACACCAATTAGGTGTGTATATATCCATTCCCTCCTCCCTCTTCCCATCTGCCCGACACTTGATGAATGTTATTACTATATATGCACTTAAGTGTTGATAGGTTAATACCAATTTGCTGGTGAGTACATGTGGTGCTTGTTTTTCCATTCTTGGGATACTTCACTTAATAGAATGGGTTCCAGCTCTATCCAGGAAAATACAAGAGGTGCTATATTACCATTGTTTTGTGGCTGAGTAGAACTCCATGGTATACATATACCACATTTTATTGATCCACTCATGTATTGATGGGCACTTGGGTTGTTTCCACATCTTTGCAATTGCGAATTGTGTTGCTATAAACATTCGAGTGCAGGTGTCTTTTTTATAGTGTCTTTTGTTGACTTCCTCCTCATTCCAGCTCTAGAAAGAGTAAGGAGCTCTTTGACGGGGAAATCTTTTCTGCTTTGTATTGAGGAGGCTCATCTACTAAAATTGTCTCTTTTTTAAAAATTAGATGTTTGTCTTTGCATCTTTGCAGAGGCAATGGTTTGAGATATCTGGAGACAATGTAGTTAGGAGCCTCCTCATAACCTGAGCATTGGTGAACTCTGATGGGCAGGTGAGGAAATGAAGGAAATGAGAGAAAGCTTGTCTGGGCCTTGTGATGCTCCTCTGTAAGCCCAAGAGGTTGAAGTCCTCCAACTTCTAGGTCTGCCCTGGTAAGGATGGTCTGTGTCTCTGGCTCAGTCCTCAGCCTGGTGGGTCCAAGAAGAGAACATAGAGTGCTTTAGGACTGTGGTCTGTCAGGAACGTGGCCACACAGCAGGAGGTGAGCCACAGCAAGGAAAGCTTCATCTGTATTTACAGCCACTCCCCATCATTGGCATCACCACATAAGCTCTGCCAGATCAGCGAAGCCATTAGATTCTCATAGGAGCAGGAACCCTACTGTAAACTGTATGCAAGGGATCTAGATTTGGATGATCCTTATGAGAAGCTAATGCCTGATGATCTGAGGTGGAGCTCAGGCGTTGATGCCAGCCCTGGGGAGTGGCTGTAAGTACAGAGATTATCATTAGTAGAGAGGTTTGACTGCACAATAAATGTAATGCGCTTGAATCATCCTGAAACCATTCCCCACCCCCCTCATCTATGGAAAACTTGTCTTCCATGGAACTGGTCCCTGGTCCCAAAAAGCTTGGGGACCACTGCTTTAGGACCATAGATAGCTTCCCTGGTGGTAGCTCATCCCATGTGAGCCTACTTCCCAACACAGAATCTTTCAAAAATTGGATGCTGCTCAGAGGACCAGTTAAGGGACAGGCACTCCCCTAGGGTGGGACTTGGGTTAAGTTTGGAGATGGAATTACAGGATAGGAAAGACACTGGTCATAGGTTCAAAGAAGCACAAGAGACGTGCCCACCTCCCAGCCAGACAGCATCTCTGCTGTAAATTCTCTCCAGTTCTACCAGCGGTTACTAAGCGCCACTTCTGCGCTGGGCACTATTCTAAATACTGGGGACCTAACGATGAATATGGCCAGGGTCTCTGTTGTTAAGGTTCAGCTAGATGGAGTGCATCTTTGCAGAGCCCAGAGCAGGGCAGCCGACTGGTTCTTGCCCAAATCTCAACTTGTCTCTCTGCTTCCTAATTGATTGCGACCAAATTCCCACGGGCAAAAGACCAGAATAAACCAGTCTACCCAGCGCTCCCTCTGGCGTCCCTTGAAGGCCGTTTGCAGCTTCCCCGCTGGCAGCGGAGGGGTGAGGGATGGGCGGAGGCGGCTGGGACGCCGTGACCTGATTTCATTGGCCATGCTTCTCCGTTCGCGGGCGCGCACCCACGTGACCACCTTCTCCTAAATAAAGTTGAACAGTTCTAGGCTGTGCTCATTTGCCGAGGGAGACAGCACTAAGAGTGAGCTTCTCTTGCTGCAGCAGTCCCTAGCTGGCGCCTTTCCCCTCTAGCCCTGCATCCTCGGAACAGCGGCATCATCCAGAGCCCTGTTCAGTGAAACGCCCAGGTAGGATCCCCCACTCCCCGCTTACCAATCCGCACACAGACGGATGCGTGGAAGGGTGGGTGGTGGGGCTTTGGCTCTGGCGAATGGAGCTGTGCTGGGTGGGGGATGGGGAATCAAGAGAGAAAGAAAGAGCTCAATGTGTGAGAAAACACTTGGAAGGATAGGTGCAGGTCGTGTGTGTGAGTCCCGCTGAGCGCTCAAGGCTGTGGGGAGGCGGTGTTGGACTCCAGAGGGGAAAAGTGTGGTGGATCGGGAGTCCGGAACCCCTAAGCTTCCTCCCTGATCCTGCCTCGACCTTCTGGCGTAACCTTGAGCAAGGAGGCTTTCTTAACCTCTCCGAACTTCAGTTTCCCCATTTGGGAGAACTGGGTTCGCACTCCCGCCATTCCAGCTGGTAACTCAGCTGGGGACGTGGAAAAGACAATGGCGGAGAGTGTGGCGCACCTGTGCCACTGGCAGTGGAGTTGAGGGACCCGGCCAGAATCCACTAGGCGGAGGCTTCCTGGGGTTGGGGGAGGGTTATGTAGGGGCGGAGCCGGGGAGCTCAGTCTTGGGGCGCGCATCCCCATGGCACCTGAGTGCAGACACAGCTGTGCACCGACCTGGGGTCTCAGAACGCACCTCGGGGGCCGCTGCCTCCTTTCAATTGGGCTGGCGTCTAATCTAAGATTCTTGCGTTCTAGCTGTGGCGGCCGGACTCCAGCTTGCTATATTTGGTTCCCCAGACTGTCCAGTTCTTCCCTGGCCTCCCCTTCCCAAATATGCATCTACTCTGGGCTCACAGCGGGGATGGGGGGAATTGAAGGGGAAGGGCAGAGAGAGCAGTAAAGAAGGACAGGGAAGGGGTGTTTATGTCTGCGGGAGGGGGTGGATCCACAGCGAATTCCCAAGCGTCTAGTCCGAGCCAAGGAAGCAATTTGAAACCGCAAGTCTCCACTCTCAATTCACAAGGGACCCCTACCTCAACTCTGCCCTTGGGGAATAGCTAGCTGGTAGCTGCTAAGAGACCACACCCCGGCAGGAAAAAGGAATTGACAAGTAGGAGGTTCACCTTTCTGGAGCTCAGTGGAGATACATCGTCCCACTAGCCTAATCTTGATAGTGCTCTGAAGACACACAGGTTTCATTCTACCTTGAGGGAGCAGTGAAGGGGAGAGGGAGGGAAAAGTAAGTCAGGGGTGGGGATGGAACGGACATACTTACTGACCTAGGCAGAGGGCGACCCCTATTTATCCCTAGTCATTATCTGGTAGCTCCCTCTGACAGCGGTGGCAGCTGCACCCACTACTTGAATGGCCAAGAAGATGAATGTCTGAAGGGGAGGAAAACTCCCTGAGGCTGGGTCTTCTGCATCTGCATCGGACCCCAGGCACCCTGGGGAAGAGTGGGGCCAAAAAAGGGTTTAAGTCTCCATCTCTTTCCTTGGTTTGAATCTGAAATTGCAGTTGTCTGCCTTTGTGGGGTGGGGACAGGATAATGCTCCTATCTTGAAAGTAAATAGACCCAGAGGCTGAGTTATAAAATCCTGTTTCTACCCTCTTCTACAAAGTGCCCAGTAGGCGCTGGTCTACTCCTGCTACTTCAACTGCCCAGACATTCTAGGGCTAATAAATTCTTTATCACAGTACCCATCACCTCTAGTTTGCATCAACAAGTCACTATTAGGGCTCCAACTTTTTGCAGGAGGTGATTTGGAATTCAAAGAAGAAACGACCCTCAGTGCGGTGTTCTGGTAGGGCAGAGACACATCTCTTACATGTACAAACAGTGATAGAGCCTCTGGGCCCTATCTGGGCCTCAATTTCTACTCCTGTATGAGATTTTGGCTTAGGTTAGTGGGAAGCTGCATGGCTCAGTGTTCATAGGAGACACACACATCCTCATGAACTGACAGCTCATGATACAGCCAGAAGATAATTAACTACTAAATTGTGTGGTAGAGCTTAAGGTGTCAGCCATCACTTCTCACTCTCTATGCCACTTAATATATCACACTTTTACTTGATTCCCCTTCCCCCAGACAGATTAAAATGGAAATCAATGTATACCAGCCAACAAGCCTCATTGGGAAGAAAAGTAATCTGCTAAAGCAATTTCTCTACACTCAGGCAGGGAAATAGTAGGAAAATAGGTCTATAGATTGTTGTGGAGGAATAAAGAAACGGTGATAATCTTAAATATGTGGTTTTCAAAGATGATCCTTAAGCATGTTGAGATCTGCAACATAGCCTTGGCTGTCCAACCTTCCTTTCTAGTGGCTCTAAGTGGAGAGGAGCTCGGCATCAGACCAGGGAAGTAGGTTGTGTGCTGGTGCCCAACCTTCCTTGGCAGTACAGCTTCAGACAGCAGTGAGGTACCTTATTGTTAACTCAGCAACTGTAGCCCTAGAAAAGTTGCCTGGGGACTTAGTGCTTTAGTGCTAGGCTGTTTTGAGGGTAGTGGTGTATTTGCTTTTGTTTTAATATTGTCTTCATTTGAAAACATTTTTAGGCCCAGGTTAATGGAAGAAAATTCTCATTTCCATCTATGCTAAAGTAAAATTAAAACACAAACAACAACCAACTATTCTAACAGATATATACAAAAGAGAAAGGTTTGGGCCATTGAGTCTGCATTTCTGTTTCTATGTTCCTTTTTTCCTTTTCCTTTTTTTTTTTTTTTTTTTGCATGTCCGCTGCAGTAAAATCCATAATCAGTATGGGGGATATTTTTTCTTGGGGGAGGGAGATTATCAGATGGAATAGGGCAGGAGTATGAGAGGAGGAAATGAAGACCAGAGCAGATCCTTAGAGGCAGTGGTAAGTGATCAATTTAGGTTGTTTTTACCAAGTTCCTGGAAGATGGTTCTAGAGAAAAGAACATACACTTGAAGATGTCACAACTATATTGAAAGAACTCAGGCTTTCATGATGGCACCTAAAGCAGAGTACTATAGTCAGGAGACTGGAGGCCTCACCTGTATCTATAGCCATACCCCTCCCCTCTGTACACCCATACCCACACACACTTTAGTTTGATGAATTTTTGTTATATTGACTTGAATTCAAGGAATAAGTACCTGGAATTGACATAGGAATGATTCCATCTGGGGCCATCCATCATGCTACCCCTGGCCCATCCCCCTAAATTTCTCCTTAGAGCTTTAACTAGGATAAACAGAGAAAATGGGACAAGGTATCGCGTGGACTAATGAAATCACTAGTTGGCTTATTTAAACCTCCCCCCCTCTTTTTTTTGAGACAGAGTCTCGCTTTGTTGCCCAGGCTAGAGTCAGTGCCGTGGCCTCAGCCTAGCTCACAGCAACCTCAAACTCCTGGGCTCAAGCGATCCTCCTGCTTCAGCCTCCCGAGTAGTTGGGACTACAGGCATGCACCACCACGCCCAGCTAATTTTTTCTATATATATTAGTTGGCCGATTAATCTCTTTCTATTTATAGTAGAGACGGGGTCTCGCTCTTGCGCAGGCTGGTTTCGAACTCCTGACCTGGAGCAATCTGCCCGCCTCAGCCTCCCAGAGTGCTAGGATTACAGGCGTGAGCCACCACGCCCGGCCTAAACCTTCCTTTTATATGTCCTTTATCATTAAAAAACAAATGGGTACTTTTAATGAATGATTTCAGCTTGGAGGGCAAAGCTAGAGGGTAGGGGATAGCTGGATAGGGACAGTTTTAAATGTTCATTGAAAAGGAGTTTTCCAAAGCACACTTCTTGCCTTGGTTGCCTGCTGAGGCCAGCTCAACAGCTCTCCTGATCCAGACAGCTACTTCCACTCTGAATCTTTAATCCAGGTCTAACTGGCACTGGGAACTTGGTATTTCATTCTCTATTGCAGATAGTATATTGCTTTGAAAATAGCAAACATGTTTCCCATCTTCTTATTTGAAACTTCAGCCTTTTTAACTAAAAAATAAAGGAACTTCATGAAACTGTTTAAAGTCCCTTTCAGCTCTGAGATTCTAGTATTCTATGATATGATGAAATTCTGATATATCTCCAAATTACACAGGACCCTTTCATGAAGCCAGATAACACAGATCTGGAAGAGGGGTGATGTTCTTTAAAAAATTATTTGGCTTTTTGGGGAAGAAATATATAGATAGTCTGCATCATATTTCTGCCTTCCAGTATCTACCAAGTCCAAAGGAAGAAAAATGCAAGACTTCCATTTTGCCTACCTTGCTTTGCCTGGACACATGGCTTACTTTAAAACCAGAAGCCACAAGGTAGGAGCTGTTGAAATGTAATCAAGTGGACACCCCAGTTTCTCCCTCAAAAGATAAGCCTACCTTGTCATTTTTATGTTCAATTATGGGTCCTTTAATCCAAAGAGGTTTACATAATGGACTAGACACTGGAATCTTTGGATGTGACTGGAATATAACCTCCACGCCTTCCTCAAGGGACCATCAAAAGTTGCATTTGTCAAATAGCATGCACCAAAAAGAACAAATTGCTCAAAAATGGGCATAATTCTGAGCTAAATCTTGGAGTCATTGGTGGGAGCATCTTTCTACAACACTTCTGCACTTGTATGTAGTACATATTGGGGAGGAGACATTTTATATAATGTTTACTGCCAATGTCATTAGCTTTGACCTTTGACTATATTTTGTTTACATTTTTATTACTTTATATTATTGTGTAATGATCTTCTTTCTTATGTGTGCAGCCCTAAATCTGCTATCTTGTCTTTTTATCAAAATGTACCATATTTCCTCTCTAATGCTTTTCTAAAATCTAGCATTTAAACTCTCCTGGAAGTTAACATATTGTGGGAGCATATATGCTTCTGATTAGGGAGAACAGCTAATTTACTTCTTTTAATAACAATAGTGTGCCAATTTATAGTAAACAGGAGTGCATTAGAGTTGGAAAGTGCTTCACAACACAGTTAATTAGTAAACAGGCATTTAGCTCTTCATTGCAGGGAGGGCTAGGCTAAAGACTTCCATTAAGAAATTAATTATAATTATGGAATATATAATTATTCCCCAAACAAAGGTTACCATTCAGAATGCCCAAAACTCAGGTAGAACCATGGAACAGTTTTGAAGTTGGTAGTAAATGAAAAAAAAAAAAAAACAGTACATACACAAGTTTTTTGAAAGGTTAAAAAGTATCTTCTAAGCATAAGTTATTTTAAGATTTGTTTTTATTCTAGATCAACTTTGTCAGTGTCCTTGCACTGAAATTAGCCAATCAAGGGAACTATTTTAAAATTGGATGTTTAAAATAGCATTTTGCCATTGTATGCCATAGGCTGCATGGATTGGTGTTTTTAAAATGACTTTTAAATTGGGTTTCAGATAATATGGTCCTTTAACTAGGAGTTAAAATGCTTAAAATACATATTATTTTGGCCCAGGTTATTTTTGGGGGTTTCCAATTTTCTACAATTTTAGAAAATGCTTAATTTCTCATTAAAAACACGTCCTTACTGCCAAAGTATGTGCAAATGAACATTAAAGAAAAGGGAGACAGTGTTCTGCTGATATCTCTTGTGTAATGTCCCTAATATGCTCCAACCCATTCAATGAGCTATGCTTGTGTTGTGTATGCTGTGGTCACTCAGTAACCCAGTATTAATAAAAAGTTGACTCCACTTTTTTCAAAACTAGCTCCTGAGGTAGCCTACTGGAGATTGCTGCCATTTTCCTGAAGAGAGAATCCAAGTAGGCTCTTCTTCAGCCATCTTCAAGCCAGGGACTGTGAGAAGACTTCGAGAAGAGTTTCATTTTTGGTTTTTCTTCCAATGAGATCACCCTTCAACTTAGGATTCATGCCTGCCTTCTGGACTTCCGAAGACTTTGAGAATGTTAATAAGCTGAATGCAACCATCCAGGCTGAAACCACCCATCTGGAGGCTCCCCTCTCCTCCACAGTGGCCCTGATAATAGTGCTGATAATTATTTTCTCATTGGTAATGACCTCCTTTGTGACATACTGTTTCCACAAGTGGAAGCTGAGAGGTCGCAAGCTGCAGAGAGCTCAGGAAGAATATCAAAGAGATCAGGAGAAAAATATATTTCATAGCCCTCCTGATCTCATTTCCTAAAAATGTAGTAAACTTGAAAGTTAAATGCATCATCTGAAACAAAGCAACATTAAAGAAAGGACAGGGAATGAAACAGCATGAAATAAGAAGTAATTGGACATAAAACAATAAAAAGTGAAACAAGAAGTAAAATCTTGGCAGCAAAATGACACATTGCAAAAACGACATGAAGTGAAAGGCAAAGAGAATGACAATTGTACAATGAACTCTGAAAGCAAAAGTTTATGTTGTAGCTGATCTGTTAATCACGCTGTTCATTGTTTGCAAGTTGCTGACAGTTTCATTATAGGTTATAAGCACCTTGGTGGTAGGTTTTGTTTTGTTTTCAGGGGATTTTTTTGGTTTAAAGTGTAAGCAAAGCTGTCAATGTGTGTTATATCTACATTTTATTTACCATTAACATTTGATTTCGTGATGGTGTGAATAAATAGAATTTCAGTACTATTCATTTATTTATCAAGGATGGCCGGGTGAATACACGGACAGGAATTTTGTTTAGTATTGGGCTTATACTGTAGTAGTTTATTTCCTAGCTAGCAACATTTGTCATGAATAAGAGAAAGAGAAAAATAAAGATTCTATAATCATAACACATATAACTAATATTTTAAGTACTGACTATAACAAAATAAGTACTTATGTCGAAATATAGGCAATGGGTGTTTTATAAACAAGATGGGAGGAAAAAGAAAACCAAATCCCAAACAGTTACCCCATCCCTCTGAAGTTTTGCTTAAGTTATGGATTGCTTGAAATTAATATTAATTTATGTATATGTTTGAAGCAAAATTATTTTCTGGTAATAGTGTTCTATGTATAATTGTATTGGTAAAACAATGTGATCATTATGAATGAGACAATTTTTAAAGTATATGTTATTTAAGTAGTGCTGATCATTAAAATATGAAATTTTCTTGGATGTTATCAATGAAATCTATTAACAGATATATTATAAAATGCATTGTGGAGCATACCAATTATTGGATAAAAAGGTAAGCAGTCCTACTTTGTGACTCAATAAATGTATGCATTAAAAAGAAAATGCTAGTTTTTGGAAGCTAATAAGAGCAATTGTCTTGGATTAAAATTGTCTTTATTAAAGTACTTAAAGTAGAGAAGGGCTGGGGTTTGAGGCTGGTGGAGAGCAATGTATGCACATTAGAGGATGTCTTAAAAGGGAAGGAGGTGGAATGAAATTGAACCAAAGTGATTTATGAAGTACATAGAGGTTTTTTTATTTTTTTAATTTTTTTCCATTAATAAAGTATAAACATTTATTAAAAGAAAGACCAAACAAAAAATCAACAGGTACAAAGGATTTCAAGAGAATGCAACTCTCAAAATCAGACAGACCCCATGTCACAGGAAATGCTCCAGACTAGAAAAATGACTATTTTCTATTTTTTGAGACAGAGTCTCACTTTGTTGCCTGGGCTAGAGTGCGGTGGCATCAGCGTAGCTCACAGCAACCTCAAACTCCTGGGCTCAAGCAATCCTTCTGCCTCAGCCTCCCAAGTAGCTGGGACTACAAGCATGCGCCACCATGCCCGACTAATTTTTTGTATATATTTTTAGCTGGCCAAGTAATTTATTTCTAATTTTAGTAGAGATGGGGTCTTGCTCTTGTTCAGGCTGGTCTCGAACTCCTGAGCTCAAACGATCCACCTGCTCGGCCTCCCAGAGTGCTAGGATTACAGGCATGAGTCACTGCGCCTGGCCGTACATAGAGTTTTAAGGGCCCAGAGAGCAAAAACATTTACAGAGATAAAATACATGGTCTCTGTTCTCAAGGAACTTAGATTGGGACTCAAAATGAACATTTAGGATAAAAGCTAAAAGTATTTACAAAGCAAATTCAAATACATACAACCCCAATACTTCTAGGCTTCACCAACATGTGTATATGTACACAGTCTATTAAGAATAAGAACCCAATGTTCTTGTTTCCTCCTGCCACTTGCTCACCCAGAACCTCCAACCTCCCTTGCAACTTTACTAGGAGTCTTTAAACTATGCAAGTAGGGTGTGGAGAGTGGGGCAATAGTGCTTATAATCAATATTTTAGCTGTTCTTTCTCTCATGCTTTGTTCTTTTGTCTCATGTTCTTTCTCTCATGCTTTGTTTCCTATTTGACATCATCTACCACCTTCAAAGATGCTTTAAGGAGCCTCACTGTTAACCCCTGAAAATGGTGTTCATGATGTAGAAGTCAGGTCTGTGCCAACGGTACTATCTTCCAGTTCTTACAAAACATCATTCCTTGTGGCGCCAGAGTAGTGTGGGATTACTTATAGAATTAAAGAGAAAACTTTTTCTCTGATTCTGTGTTAGGCTGTGTCGACTGGATTCCAAAGGAGCATTGCTAGTTCCCAGACCCTCAACAAAATCATTCCATCTCAAAAACACCTGATGTTCAAACCCATCCAAGGGGTAGAGTTGAGAATAAACACAGCATACCATCTGCCTTCAATTTGGCTCCGCATCTTCTCCCTCCTTTGATCCATTGCAAAACAAATTCTGCTGCCCCCTTCCAATTAATAAATATAAAAAGACAATGAAAGGAAGTAGGAAAGGTATTATCATGCTCAGTCCCCCAAAATGTGCTATTATAGTAGTTCAAGATATAAAGGGGTACGTGGAGTAAGAAAGCAATCTAAGAGGTGGTATGGATTGATAGGGATTTTGTTCCATGGCAACAAAACAGGATTTTGAATCAGATTTTGAAGAAACAGAAGAATGTGATATACAGGAGTAGAAAAAGTGATTTAATATTCCTGGTGGGATAATGATATTTCCAAACCTTTGAATATTTGACATTCCCCCTTTCCTGGGGCAAGGAGATTATCAGTCTTCTGGTGAGGCTTCTGAGGGGACATGAAGGGTTTGCTAGAAATGTGGCTTATCTAAGGTGGCAGGTGAAGCTGAAAGGTGGGTAAGCTAAGCTGAGGTTCAAAGGGGTGTCTAGGTCTTTAAGCCAAAGAAAGTCATCCAAATCAGCCTTCCAATAGAGGAGAAAAGACTTAACTAGACAAAACGAAGCATGGGAATTGGATAGAGCTGGGGAAAACAGGTTGAGTGGGTAGGTGGAACGTCAGTCCCAGGCCAATCTCTAGGTCCAGTTATGTTACCCTTAGATTTCTTTCTATGTGTGTAAATAGCTGTAACAAATAGAATGAAAATGTGCTCATTAAATGAAATAAGAATTCTATTTCTCTTTCATGTAACAATCCGGGGTAGAATTTCCAAGTTGGCTGGTGGTGGTTGGGTGAGAGTAGGGGGTTGTGCTCCATGAAATGTTTAGGAATCCAGTCTTTAAGACCTCGCTTTCATTTTGTCCAGATTATTATAGTTATCATTTCAGTACACACAAAAAAATGGGAAAGGGTAAGGGACAATATACATGGAGGTTTTTATGAGGAAGTCCTTGAAGCAAGATGTATCACTTCTGTGCACATTCCATTGGACAGAACTTTGTCATCATATAGCCATACCTAACCATAAGGGGAGCTGGTAGTATAGCTAGGTAGCTATATACCCAGCTAACTATGGAAAATGAGGAGAAGGGATTTTAGAGGACAGCCAATAGTCTCACCATACAATGGCTTGGAGGCCAAAGCTGTAGTCCTTTTTAAAGGGCAAGCTATTGCTGGATATATAATGAAAGAAAGAATGGATTGATTATTTTTTGCTTAAAGAAGAGTGTCCTGATCAGGGAACAATGAGAATGATGGGAGAGGAAGTGATAAAACCAGTTGTAGATTTTAGATTTGATGTAATAGGAAATTACTGTAGCTTCTTGAGCAAGGGTGTGATGATGAAATGATGTTCAAGAGGCTCAATAATTCAATATAGGATCTATCCACATATTTATGCCACCACATACTTTCAAATAGAGTTTTAATGGATTACATAGGACAGAAAATATTTTTATAAATCAGAATACGAACTATTAATAAGTATTGACTGAAATTGTAAGACTGAGAGCAGTTAAACTAGGTAGGACACTAGTACAGTAGCCTATGTTTCAGGAGGCTTAAGGATTTAGTTCTATCTGAGTGATGGCCATGGAAGCAGGAAATAAGATTCAATCTGTAAGAGACAATAAGAGAGAAAGAATCAACAACACTTGAAGAAGGATGGAAATGGTCAGTGATGGATAGCAAGGAACTGAAGCTCAAGTAATCAAACACTTACCACCTATCATATTCCGTGCTGGGTATGGGGGCAGGCAAGCTACACAAGAAGTTTAAGATGGGGACTCTGACCCTGAAGGACGTTATATTGTCTATCTGGGACTAGAAAACCAAAATATGTGAAACTGTGAGCTGAAGCCTACAGAGTTTGTTGAATGGAGATGTGTGTTCTGGGGATGGGCTTTAAATGGTTTAATTTGGATAAGTGGATAGAAGTGAGTCAGTTCCAGGTGTAGGAGAGGAGCATGGTGTTTGAAGTCAAAGATAGAGCAGTAAATAAACTAACAAGGTCCCTACCTTCATGGAGTCTGTAGTCTTGCAGAGAAGGAAAGCATTCAGCAAGAAGTTACAATGCTATATGTGGTATGAAAGGGGAAGCATGGATTTTTATAGGAGTAAATAACAAGGGACTGAATCTCATCTAGGAGTTAGTAAAATGAATATGCATTTGAAAGCAAGGGGGAAGACAACCCAGATAACATAAACTACAGGTCTGAAAGTCCTGAGGCAATGAAAAAGGTCAGCATGTTCAAAGAATTGATTGAAGTCTGCTATGGCTAGAAAATGGAGAGGAGAGCGAAGACTGACAGAAAGTAAAGCTTCAGAGGTATGTATCTCTCCTACTTCACATAGAAAATGGAAGCCATCCATATTTGTTATATATTCTTGTGGGCCAAGAATCCAGGTGTGTTTAGTTGGGTATCTCTGGCTCAAGGTCTTGCATGAAGTTGCAGTCAATCAATCTGAGGCCATGTTATCTGCAATGTCATCTAAAGCCATGATTTCAGGAGGATATCTTTCCAAGTTCATAGATGTGAATGCAGGATTCAGTTATTTGAGAACATGTGGATTGAGGGCTTCAGTTCTTCACTGACTACTGGCCATAGGTTTCTCTCAGTTGCTTGCTACATGGGCCTCTCTATAGGGTAGCTTATAACATGGCAGCTAGATTTTCTCACAACTAGTGAATGAAAGAGAACGCCAAAGATAGAAGCCAAGGTCTTTTTGTAACCCAATTTTGGAAATGGTATTCACTCACTACTGTCAATTCTATTCACTGTAAATGAGTCAGTAAATCCAGCCCACATTCAAGGGGAGAATATCACACAAGGGTACAAATACCAGGAAGTGGGGATTCTTGGGAACCATCTTAGGAGCTTCTTACCACAGTCTACCCCTTGGCCCTGATGATTCACGTCCTTCTTACATGTAAATACACTCACTCACTCCTAAGATCCCTAAATATCTCAGCCCATTACAGCATCAGCTCAAAGTCCAGAATCTCACCTAAATTAGGTCCATGGGTGGAAGAGACTTTGTGAGTGTAATGTCTTAAATACAGTTCTTCAAGTACAGTTCAGCTGTACTTAAAGAAACTAAACAAGTGAGATATGTGACCCACTATGCCCAACATACAATAATGGCCTAGGCATAGGATAACCATTATAGATATTTCTATTCAAAATGAGGGGAAATGAGAGGCACAGAGAAGTCACTGTTGTAACAATTATGAAATCCAGCAGGGCAAATGTTGGAAGTTCCTTGGTTAGGTCTCAAGGACTGAGAATAATTCTCCATGACTCTTTGCTCATCCCTTTTTACACTTACTTCTGCCCCCTCAGTTATCTTCCCTTTTTCATGAAAGGTAGCACATATTTGCAGCTGAGTACTTTTCTCTGTCTGCTCCTGCTGGTAGAATTTTAGGGGTCAAATGAATTTGCCCTTTTCAGTCCTTTTCAGACCAAGTTGGTACTGTTTCTGCTAATGTAAATCTTTCAAAAACTTTGTGGGCCTCCTGTCAATCTCTTTGGGATTTATACAATTACTCAAAAAACATACTCCTAAACTTATTTGAGATAAATATTTAAGCTTCCTAGAGGACTCAATATTTGATTGAAAGAATTCAGGAGGCACACCCTTAATCTAATTAAAGAGTCTATTGTGTGACCAAACAAGTACTTGGAAGCACCACCCTAGATTTTTCTGAGGTCTTCATAAAAGGTTTTTTTATATTCACCCAGTCAACCCTTGTTCATTTTCAGACCATTTTCTTAGCAGTGCCTTGGATTTGATCTTACCTCAAAAGCCATTTTTTTTCATTTTTTAAGAATTAATAGAGTTTACATTTTAGAGCTGTTTTAGGCTTACATAAAATTGAGCATACAGTATAGAGTTCCCATGTCCCTCCTCTATCCCTGTATCAGTTTCCCCTATTATTAGCATCTTACTTACGTGTGATACATTTGTTACAATTGATGAACCAATATTGATACAATGTTATTAACTAAAACCTATAATTTATATTAGGGTTCACTAATTCTTTGTGTTGTTGTACAATTCCATGGGTTTTGTCAAATGTATAATGATATGCATCTACCATACAGTATCATACAGAATAGTTTCACTGCACTAAAAATCCCCTGTGCTCCACCTACACTTCCCTCCTTCCCTGTTCCAAATTTCCTGACAACCACTGATTTTTTTTTAATTTCAGGATATTATGGGGGTACAAACATTTTGGTTACGTGTTATGAGTTTGGCACACCCAAACCATGATTTGGGGTGTGCCTTTTCCCCCTACAATGCTTACCACATCCATCAGTTGTGAGTTTACACACCCTCAAACCCCCAATTGCTGAAGAATATTATTACTATGTGAGCACCTTAGTGTTGATCAGTCAGTGCCAATTTGATGATGATGTGGAGCCTATTCTTCCATTCTTGTGATACCTCACTTTGGAGGATGGGCTCAAGCTCTATCCAGGAAAACATAAGAGGTGCTAGATCTCCATCATTTCTTATAATTGAGTGATATTCCATTATATACCTGTACCAAATTTTATTAATCCACTCATGAACTGAGGGGCACTTGGGTTGTTTCCACATCCTTGCAATAGGGAATTGTGCTGCCATGAATATTTGGGTGCAGATGTCTTTATTGTAGAATGTCTTTTGCTCTTTTGGGTAGATGCCTAATAGTGCTACTGCTGGATCAAATGGTATTTCTATTTTTAGCTCTTTGAGGTATCTCAAAATTCTTTCCCACAGAGGTTGCATGAATTTGCAGTCCCACCAGCAGTGTAAGAGTGTTCCTGTCTCTCCACATCCTTGCCAGCATTTGTTGTTTTGGGATTTTTTAATAGAGGCCAATCTCACAGGGGTTAGGTGATATCTCATTGTGGTTTTGATTTGAATTTCCCTAATTGAGCATTTTTTTAATATGTTTGCTGTCCATTATTCTGTCTTCTTTTGTAAAATTTCTGTTTATGTCCTTTGCCCATTTATTGATGGGATTGTTTGATTTTTTTCTTTTGTTTTTGAGTTCTAGATAGAATCTTATTATCAGCCCTTTATCAATGTTTACAGAGCAAATATTTTCTCCCATTCTGCAGGTTGTCTATTCTAAACTATCTAATGATAGTTTCCTTGGTTGTGCAAAAGCGTTTTAATTTGATTATTTATTTTTGTTGCTACTGTGATTGCTTTGGGGGTCTTCTTCATAAATTCTTTGCCTAGGCCAATGTCTGAAATGGTCTTCCCCACATCTTCTTCTAGAATTCTTAAGGTTTCAGGCCTTATGTTTTAATATGACAAATTACGTTGATTGATTTTAAAATATTGAAACAGTCTTGTATCCCTGCAATAAATAATGTATTATTCTTTTTATGTCACGTTAAATTCTATTTGATAATATTCTAAGGGATTTTTACATCTGTACTTATGGAGGATATTTGTCTGTAGTTTTCTTTTTTAGGAGTGTCTTTGCTAAGGTAATACTGCATTCATAATATTATCTGGGGTGTGTTCTTTCCTCTTCTACGATCTGGAAGAGATTGTGTAGATTTGGTGTTAAGTTTCTTTAAATGTTTGCTAAAAGCTTGCAGAGAAACCATCAAGGCCTTGAAATGAATTTTTAAAGAATTTTTAAAATTACAAATAAAATTTTCTTATAGTTATAGAGATATTCAAATTATCTACTTTTTATTGGTGAGTTATGATAGTTGAAGTTTTTTGAGGAACTGGTACATTTTGTCTAGGTTCTCAAATTTATATGTGTAGAGATGTTGACAACATTCCCTTTTTATTGTTTTGATGCCTTCAGAGTCTGTGGTAAATCTTTGTTTCATTCCCAATATTGGTATTTTGTGTCTTCTCTCTTTTTTCTTGGTAGGCTTACTAGAGGTTTATTAATTTAATGATCTTTTCAAAGAATCTGCTTCTTGCTCCATTAACTCTATTTTTTTAAAAAAAATTATTTGTTTCTTATATTTATTATAATATTCATTGCTTTGGATTTATTTTCCTCTTTTTTTTAGTTTCAAAGAATGAAAGCTTAGATTATTGATTACAGACTTTTCTACTTTTCTAATGCAAGCATTTAGCTATAAATTTCACTCTAAGCACAGAGTTAAATATACTTCAAAAAATTCACTAAGTTATAATGTATTTTTATTATTGGGTTGGTGCAAAAGTAATTGAGAATTTAGTCCACGAATTTTAAATAAATAACTAGGCTAAAACACATCTTTATTAATCAAAATAGGTACCATTACAATCAAAACATTTGTGCCAATGAGAAATTTTTGTTTATTCCTGTAGCACAGAAATCCATGCTTAGGTAGTCTACAAACTCTTGGAAAGCATATTCTGCATCCCACTGGTTGTGGAAGCATTTTTCCCTGCAAAATTTGTTGAGATGCTTGAAGAAGTGGTAGTTGGTTGGTGAGAGGTCAGGTGAATATGGCAGATGAGGCAAATCTTCATAGCCCGATTTGTTCAACTTTTGAAGTGCTGGTTGTGTGGTGTGTGGTTGGTTGTCATGGAGGAGAATTGGGCCCTTTATGTTGATCAATGCCAGCTGCAGGCTCTGCAGTTTTTGGTGCATATCATTGGTTTGCTGAGCATACTTCTCAGATGTAATGGTTTTGCTGGGATTTAGAAAGCCATAGTGGATCAGGCTGGCAGCAGACCAACAAACAGTGACCATGACCATTTTTTGGTGCAAATTTGGCTTTGGGAAGTGCTTTGGAGCTTCTGCTCAGTCCAACCACTGAGCTAGTCATCACTTGTTGTCGTATAAAATCCACTTTTCATCGCACATCACAATCCAATTGAAAAGTGGTTTGTTGTTGCTTACAATAAGAGAAGACGACACTTCAAAACAATTTTTTTAAAATTTTTGGTCAGCTCATGAGGCACCCACTTATGGAGCTTTTTCACCTTTTCAAATTGATTCAAACACCAAACAACCGTAGAATGATCGACCTTGAGTTCTTCATCAACTTCTTGTGTAGTTGTAAGAGAATCAGCTTCCATAATGGCTCTCAATTGGTCATTGACAACTTCCGGTGGCCGGCCACTGCACTCTTCATCTGCCAGAAACAGAGAGATATATTATATGATGATGTAAGTGTTAGTCCACTAAGAAAACATGAACCACCACTGCACTGTATGTTCTTTAGCAGTTCCTGGGCCAAATGCGTCATTGATGTTGCAAGTTGTCTCTGCTGCTTTACAGCCGATTTTGAACTCAAATAAGAAAATTGCTTAAATTTGCTTTTTGCCTAACATCATTTCCATAGTCTAAAATAAATATAAAATAAACAGCAAGTAATAAGTCATTAATTAGCAAAAAACATGAAGCGAGAAATGTACATTAAAATGATGTGTAACATAATCACATTTATTTAAGAATGTATTCCAATATCAAATGGCAAATGTCAACAATGCTAAAACTGCAATTACTTGTGCATCAACCTAAATATCATTCAGTTTAATATATTTTTGTTTTCCCTTGAAAATTCCTCTTTGATCCATGGGTTAATTAGAGATGTGTTATTTAGTTTCTAAGTGTTTAGAGATTTTCCTGATGTTTCTGTTAGTGATTTCTAGTTTGACTCTATTATGGCCAGAAACTACATTCTGTATGAATTTAATACTTTAAATTTGTTGATATTTATTTTATGTCCCAGGATATTATCTTATCTTCCCATCTGTTTCTTGGGCACTAGAAAAGAATGTCTATTCTGCTGTTAGGCAGAATGTTCTATAAATTTCAATTAAATACTTTTGGCTAATGGTTTTCTTGCATTCTTCTGTGTCTTTGCTTATTTTCTATCTAGTTCTTCTATTAATTGTTGAGAGAGAGGTGTTGAAATCTCCAATGATAATTGCAGATTTGTCTATTTCTCCTTCCAATTCTATCAGTATTTTTGTCACATATTTCATTGCTCTGTTGTTTTGTTGCATATTTAAGATTATTATGTTTTCTTAGTGGACTAACACATCATCATATAATATATCGCTCTGTTTCTGGTAATTTTATTTGCTCTAAACTCTATTTTATCTGATATTAATATAGCCACTTCTATTTTGCTTTAATTTTTGCCTGAAATATCTTATCCCATCCTTTTGATTTCAACCAACCTATATTGTTATATTTTAAATAAGCTTCTTGTAGGTAGATTATAATTGGATCATTTTTTTCTGTACCTTAGTGTTTTCTGTTTTAATTGGTGTTTTTATGCTATTTACATTTAATGTAATTATTAATATGTTAGTGCTTAAGCCTGCCAGTTTTGGTTTCTTTCTATTTTTCATTTTTCTGTTTTCTTTCCTGCCTTCCCATGGACTATATGGCCATGTGTTTAGAATTTTATTTTGTTTTTTCTATCCAGTCTTTGAGTTATACATTTGTATAGCTTTTTTAGTGGCTAGGAGAGCCAGGGGTTCCTTATTATTACTCCCCATGTGGTTTCCAGTGAAACTAGAGTGAGTTGGCTTCCTTACCCCTGGATGGTTGTGAGTGTCCTGATCTCCACTAGGCTACCTCTGACACCAACACCATAGCCATTTCAACTGATCTAGTTTACACAATTCTGACTGAAAGATTAAAATTGAGCAAACTTTTCGCTCAAGAGGTATCAAAACCATTGCACCCAGATCAACTGCAGACAAGAGAAGAGCTTTAAATAAAAATTTTAAACAAGTGGGACCAAGAGCCTGAGGCATTTATTCAAAAAATTGTAACAGGATATGAAACATGGATATATGATCTTGAAGGCAAAACACAATCAAAGCAATGGCCACTAAGAGGTGGAAGTGGTCCAGTCAAAGCAAAAGTGGACCGGTCAAGAGCAAATGTCATGGAAACAATTTTTGGATGCTGTAGACATTTGTTTGTTGACTTTTTAGGGGGCCAATGGATGATAATATCTGCTTATTATGAAAATGTTCTGAGAAAGTTAACAAAAGCTTTAGCAGAAAATTTCCTAAGAAAATATCACCAGAGTATCCTTCTCCACTATGACAATGCTCCTGCTCATTTCTCTCATCAAACAAGGGCAAAGGTTAGATTCTGCCCTTGGGGTAGGTAAAAGCAGGGCAAGAGAAGGTCAGAGAGATTCTGTTTCATGAGGCCTGCTCCTGAGGCCTAAACCACCTAACATATAACAAAAGACTATTAAAAGAGCTATGGGTAGGCCGGGTGCGGTGGCTCACGCCTGTAATCCTAGCACACTGGGATGCCAAGGTGGGCAGATTGTTCAAGGTCAGGAGTTCAAAACCAGCCTGAGAGAGACCCCGTCTCTACTATAAAAAAAAAAAGAAATTAATTGGCCAACTAATATATATATATATATATATATATAAAATTAGCCGGGCATGGTGGCGCATGCCTGTAGTCCCAGCTACTCGGGAGGCTGAGGCAGCAGGATTGCTTGAGGCCAGGAGTTTGAGGTTGCTGTGAGCTAGGCTGACGCCATGGCACTCACTCTAGCCTAGGCAACGAAGCAAGACTCTGTCTCAAAAAAAAAAAAAAAAAAAAAAAAAGAGCTATGGGTGTTATGATCTAGGAACTATGGATGATAACATCTATCTATCTATCTATATCTATCTATCTATCTAATAACACCACAATGGTTGTCTTTTATTTATATATCTTTAAAATGAAAAGAACATGACCTTATAATTCAGGCACAGTCACCCTCTGCCTAACATGTACCAAAATTCCAGACTCTCAGAAAGAAAGCAAGTTGTTCAGCATAAACCACATTATTTGCATAAACAGTCTAGGCAAAGTAAATAACCCTTATTAGTTACAGAATAGTGGGGAAACTCACAAAATCCAAGTTCCCAGATGACAGCTAAGAGTTAATCTTGCAAGCAAGCATTAATAAATATATCAGTCTTAGGCTCTGCTATGTTAACCTTTGTCTGCACAACTAATCCTACCAAGATCTAATAAAAAGGTAATAAGGAAATAGTACTACAAACTACTTTATGTTCATAAAGTCAATAATTTAGAAGAAATGGCAAAATCCTCAAAACCCACAAATAACCCAAACCAACCAAGATGAAATAGATAATCAGAGTACTCTAAAAAATCATAAATTGAGTTTATAATTTAAAACCCCCCAAAAATAAGTCTTCAGTCAGATGGCTTCATAGGAAAATTTACCAGATATTTACAGGAGACTCACACCAATTCTATGTAATCTCCTTCAGAAACTACAAGAGAAGAGAACATTTCTTATTTCATTTTGTGAGGCCAGTATTACACTGACATCAAAACTAGATAGATAATATTAAAAAAATGAAACTACTGTCCAATATCTCTCAAGAATATAGACATAAAAATACTCAGTGAAACTTTCTCAATCAGATCAGAAAAATTATACAACAAGATTCACTGGGATTTATTCCAGGTATGCAAGACTAGTTCAACATTTCAAAATCAATCAATATAATCGACCATATCAATGATCTTAAAACAAAAACCACATACGATCATATAAACTGGCATAGAAAAGTATTTGACAAAATCCAACAATTCATGATTTTAAAAATCAGAAAAATAAAAATAGGGGGGAAATTTTTCAACCTCATGAAGAGCATTTATAAAAAAAAAAAAAACTTGTAGCTAACATCACACCTAATAATGAGAGAATGAATGCTTTCCCCCCTAAGACAGGGAACACTACTCTCATTATTCTCATTCAACATAATACTGGAAATTCTATCCACTGCAATAAGAAAAGAAAAAGAAAATTGTCACTATTTGTTGGTGTCATTATTGTCTATGTAAATAGTACTAAGGAATCTACAAAAATTCCAAGAACTAATAAATAAGTTCAGCAAGGTTGCAGGTTACAAAATAAATATATACAATCCAATCACGTTTATATATACTAAAAATGAACATGCAAAAACTGAAATTAAAACTGCAAAACCATTTTCATGGTATAGTAGGGGACAAAATATCTTTTCCTCTACCCATCTTAGGTTCATGGTTGAAGCCCCTATAACAAAATGCATATTAGCAAAAGAAACTGGCATTTATCCAGAAAAATAAAAACTTATACCCATACGAAGACCTACACATGATGACCAATAATAAAAAGTCCTTGACCAATAATAAAAAGATAAAGAATTGGAATAGATACTTTTCCTAGTAATTTATACAGATGGCCAATAAACACGTGAAAAAAAATGCCCAACATTATGAGCCACCAGGGAAATGCAAATCAAAGCCTTAATGAGATATCACTTCATAATCATTAGAATGTTTATAATCAAAAAGCCAAATAACAAATTTTGGCAAGGAAGTAGAGAAACTGGAATCCCCATACACTGCTCATTGGGGATTTAAAAGGATGTGGCAGCTTTGGAAAGCAGTATGGTGATTCCTCAAGTGGTTAAACATAGTTATTATATGATTGAGTAATTCCACTCTTAGGTTTATACTCAACGGAAATGAAAATATATGTCCACACAAAAACTTGTACACAATTGTTTCTAGTAGCATTATTTGTAATATGCCAATACTGGGAACAGCCCAAATGCTTTTTTTTATTTTTTTATTTTTTAGACAGAGTCTTGCTTTGTTGTCCAGGCTAGAGTGAGTGCCGTGGTCTCAGCCTAGCTCACAGCAACCTCAAACCCTGGGTTCAAGCAATCCTCCTGCCTCAGCATCCCAAGTAGCTGGGACTACAGACATGCACCACCATGCCCGGATAATTTTTTCTATATATATTTTTTGGCCAATTAATTTCTTTCTATTTATAGTAGAGACAGGGTCTTGCTCTTGCTCAGGCTGGTTTTGAACTCCCGACCTTGAGCAATCCTCCCGCCTCAGCCTCCCAGCCAAATGCTTTTTAATGGATGAATGGATAAATAAAATGAGGCATGACTACATAAGAGAATATTATTTGTCAATAAAAAGAAATGAAGTACTGATATATGATACCACATAGATAAAACTTGAAAACATGCTAAGTAAAAGAAACCAAACACAAAAGGCTACTGTCAAAAGATAAAATTACTAACAATTTAGTTAAAAATCTAATCAACTTTTATCTGTAATTTATAAATGAGGAAGCCTCCATTCTACAAAATAAAATGAGAACTTCCACAGGGCAATGGAAGTGAGACAGTCGGTGTTTTAAGGTGGGAAGAAAGAAGAAAAACAATAGAAAAAAGCTGACTGGCATAGAGATTTTCATAGTATTCACAGATGATATTTTGTATTTCTGTGGTATCGATTGTAATATCTCCTTTTTCATTTCTGATTGAGCTTACTTGTGTCCTTTCTCTTCTTTTCCTGGTTAATCTAGCAAGATGTCTCTTAATTTTGTTTATCTTTTCAAAGAACCTACTTTTTGTTTCATTGATCTTCTGTATTATTTTCTTATTTTTTATTTTATTTAGTCCTGCTCTGACTTTAGTTATTTCTTTTCTTCTGCTGGGTTTGGGATTGTTTTGCTCTTCCTTTTCTAGCTCCTTGAGATGTGTCATTAGGTTCTTAATTTGTGATATTTCTGTCTTTTTGATGTGGGCATTTAAGGCTATGAATTTTCGCCTTAGTACTGCATTTGCTGAATCCCATAGATTTCAGTAATTTGTGTCCCCTTTTTCATTCAGTTTGAGGAATATTTTGGTTTACATCCTAATTTCATTGTTGATCCAATAATTGTGCAGCAGCAGCTTGTCTAATTTCCATTACTTTGTGTATGATTGAGTGTTTTTCCTTGGAGATGATTTCTATATTTATTCTACTGCAGTCTGAGAAGATACATGCTATGCTTCATGTTTTCTTAATTGGTGAAGCCATGTTTTGTGGCATAAAATATGATGATTATGGGGAATGTTCCATGTGCGTAAGAGAAGAATGTATACTCAGTAGTTTGGGGGTAAAATGTTCTGTAAATGTCTGTTAGGCCCATTCTTAAGTCCCATTTAAGTCCAGTGTTTCATTATTTATTTTTTTCTTGGATGATCTTTCCAGATCCGTCAGCGGAGGAAATGGACAATGGACAAATTCCTGGAAACATAACCTCCAAAGACTCAATCAGAAATAAATAGAATTCCAGAACACACCAAGAAGATTGAAGCAGCAATAAAAAAATCTTACATCCACAACAAAAAAGTCCTTGACCAAATGGATTCACAGTTGAATTTTGTCAGACCTACAAGGAAGAATCGGTACCCATACAGAAGGTAAATATTCCATAACATTGAGAAGGAGGGACTCCTACCCAACTCATTCTATAAAGCCAGTATTACCTTGATACAAAAGTCAGGAAAGGACACAACAAAAAAAGAAAACTACAGACCAATATCCCTTATGAACATAGATGCAAAAATCCTCAATAAAATACTAGCAAACTGCATTCAATAGCACATCAAAAACTAATCCACCAGGACCAAGTAGGATTCATCCCATGGATGCAAAGATTGTTCAACATACATAAATAAATAAACGTGATTTACCACATAAACAGAATCAAAAACAAAGATCATATGATCATCTCAATAGATACAGAAAAAGTGTTCAAAGAAATTCAGCACCTTTTCATGATAAAAACCCTCAAGAATCTTGGCATAGAAGGAACACATCCAAAAATTATAAAAGCCATATATGACAAACCCACAGCCAGCATCATACTGAATGGGGAAAACTTGAAAGCATTCCCACTAAGAAGTGGAAGAAGACAAGGATGCCCACTGTTATCACTTCTATTTAACATAGTGCTGTAAGACCTAGCCAGAGCAATCAGGCAAAAGAAACAAATAAAGGGTATCCAAATTGGGAAAGAGGTGATCAAACTATCATTTTTTGCTGATGATATAATCTTATATCTAGAAAACCACAAAGATTCCTCCAAGAGACTTCTGGAATTGATAAACAAATTCAACAAAGTCTCAAGTTACAAAATCAACATATACAAATCAGTAGGATTATTATACACAAATTACAGTCAAGCTGAGAGTCAAATCAAAGGCTCAATACCATTCACAATATCCACAAAGAAAATAAAGCACCTAGGAATATACTTTACCTAGTAAATGAAAGATCTCTACGAAAAGAACTACAAAACACTGAGGAAAGCAATTGCTGATGACACAGACAAATGGAAAAGCATATCATGCTCATAGATCAGTAGAATCAAGATTTATTTAATGTCCATAATTCCCAAAGTCATTTATAGATTCAATGCAATCCCCATCAAAATACCAACATCATACTTTACAGATCTAGAAAAAAATAATTCTATGCTTTGTTTGAAACTGGAATAGAGCCTGAATAGCAAAAGCAATCGGAACAAATCTAGAGGCATCACATTACTAGAGTTCAAACTACACTACAAAGTTATAGCACCCAAAACAGCATGATATTGGCACAAAAATAGAGACCTAGACCAATGCAACAGGATAGAAAACCCAGACGTAAAACCATCCACATACAGCTGATTTATCTTTGACAAAGTAGAGAACAATATACACTGGAGAAAAGAATCCATGTTCAATAAATGGTGCTGGGACAACTGGATAGCCACATGCAGAAAATGAACCAGGATCCAAATGTCTCACCACTCACAAAAATTAATTCAAGGTGGTTAAAAGACTTAAGTGTTAAGCATGAAACCACAGGAACTCTAGAAGAAAATGTTGTAAAACTCGTCTAGATATATGCCTAGGCAAAGAATTCATGAAAAAGACTCTAATGGCAATCACAGCAACAACAAAAATAAATAAATGGGACTTTATTAAATTAAAAATCTTCTGCACAGCCAAGGAAAAATCAACAAAATAGACAACCTACAGAATGGGAGAAAATATTAACAAACTATATGTCTGATAAAGGGCTAATAACCAGACCCTACAAAGAACTCAAGCAAATGGGCAAGACAAAAATCGAACAACCTCATCAAAAAGTAGGAAAAAGACAAGAACAGAAGCTTTTCAAAAGAAGATAGACAAATGGCCAATAAATATATGAAAAATGCTCAATGTCACTAATTATATGCAAAGCAAAACCACAATGAGATATCTTATCCCAGTTGAAATGGCTTTTATTAAAAAGTCCAAAAATAATAGATGCTGGTGTGGATGCAGAGAGAAAGGAATGTTTTTACACTGTTAGTGGGTCTGCAAATTAGAATAATCTCTATGGAAAACAGTACGGAGATTGCTCAAAGAACTAAAAGTAGATCTACCATTTGCTCCAGCTATCCCACTTCTGGGTATTTACCCAAAAGAAAAAAAGTAATTTAATCAACAAGATACCTATACTCAAATGTTTATTGCCACACAATTCACAATTGCAAAGATGTGAAATTAATGCAAATGCCCATCCATTCATGAGTGGATTAACAAAATGTGATATAGGTATAACACAGAATACTACTCACCCATGAAGAAGGATAACTCAATGCCTTTTGCAACAATATGGATGGAACTGTAGACCATTATCCTAAGTGAAGTATCTTACATTTTACAAATGTAAAAACAAATACCACATGTACTCACTATTATATTGGAACTAACCGATGAGCACACATGTGCATAGAGGGAAGAATGACCTAATGGAAATCAATAAGGGGGGGAATAAGAAGAGTTGGGTAAAAACCTACTTAATGGGTACAATGAACACTACCTGGGTGACAGGCACACTTACAATCTTGACTCAAGCATTACAAAAGCGATCCTTGTAACCAAAAACATTTGTACCCCCATAATACCTTGAAATAAATCAAATAAAATCAAAAGAAAAATGTTGATTGGGTTGCTATACTAAGTAACAGTATATTGGATATTTCAAGATATGTAGAAGGGAAGATTTTGAATGCTGTCACCACAAAGAAATGATAAATGGTTAAAGTGATAAATATAGTAATTACCCTGATTTGATCATCATACTATGTATACATGCATTGAAACATCAAATTGTACCCCATAAATATGTACAATTATTATGTGTAAATTTACAAATAAAAATTAAAAAGCTTAAAGCACCAAATAAAGTATAATAAAATAAAAATCCTCAAGTAAAAAAAAAGATGATTGGTTAACATCAGTTACTTCAGGTTACTTTTTTTGTAAGTGTTAAAGTAGAGGGAACTTCTTTATTACTCTGACTCAGGTAGAGTGGAATCCTCTTTTTTGGAGGAAAAACTGTTCTGTTTGGAGATCTACTTACTTCCTTAAAGTTTCAATTTGATTATGTGGCATTTAGCATGAGTGGTTCCATTTTGGCTTGGTCTGTCCCAGCTGGGCCTAGTACAGGAGCTCAGTACAAAACAATGGTCTTCCATAATTTCTGTTTAACACCACATACTGCATAATTCCATTTATATGAAATGTCAACAAAAGGCAAATCTGTAGAGTCAGAAATTATATTAGCAGCTTCCTAGGGCTGGAAGGGATAGGGGAATTAGGGGGTAAAAGCTAAAAGATGTGGGATTTCTTTTGGTGATAATGAAAATATTCTAAAATGGTGATGGATGCACAACTCTGTCAATAAACTAAACGCCAATGAATTGTACAATTTAAATGGATGAATTGTAGGACATGTGAACTATGTTTCCATAAAGCTGTTAAAAAAAGCAGCCTACACAATAGATATTGACTTCTGAAAAGGGCAAAGTTAGGAGTTTTATGAACTCGTTCTCCCTCTAAAAATTTAAAATATGGGAAAAAACATCTAAAAACCAACCATTTCACAACTTTGTTAATCCAAACCAAAGTGAAATTATCTATCCAAAAAAAACTACTGACCTTGATAAGACAGCGGGGTCTGTGATCTTTAAACTTGAAGCTATTCCTGTTCTATCTTCTTGCACAGATTAGTGGTTTGGTACTCAAATGCAAGGTGTAAAGTAGACAATGGAGAAATCTGACCATTTTTTGAGCTTTAATAAAACCATAGTGCCCATAGCTCAGTTGACAGTTTGTCTGAACTTACAGCTCCCTGCAGAGTTTGGTGGCTATTTGATTTGACTTAAAGCTAAGGTGAGTGGGATGGGGAAGGTGGGGAGACTATGAAGCCTACCCTCAGGACATTACCAAAAGAATATTAAACTGTTGGCAACATTGTAGTTGCCTAAGGATATGATTTCACTTGGAGCAAACAAGAGCTTGGCTGGAAATTTAAATGAATTCCTGGAGAGCTAGACAGCTATAGGGGCTTTTGAAAAGCTTCTACATATTCTAATTAATCTCAAAAGCTGTGTACATGCTCAATGCTGTGCACATACCAAATACTGTGTACATGTCCAGAAAAAAAGCTAGGAAACAGAAAAGCATCAGTTAATCACCTCCTTCTGACCCCAAGTCCCTGAGCAAGCAGTAAAGGAAAGCTAAAGCTGTCTGGTAAACTACATTAAGTTTGAAGATATGCATTGTCACACAGATCCCTTTGGCAAAGGGTAGAAGATATACAGGCAAGGCATTTCAGTAAATCTTATGATCAATCATTGGATATCCACTAAATTATACTGATCAAAGTATGTCCCCTCCTAGGAATCCAGACTTTTCTTTTAAAAAGAACTTTTAAAACAAAAGCTAGCAGATAAATCAGAGGCTGCATACTGCAGGTAATACAGTATGTACAAAATTGGTCCAGACAAGTCATTGAACAAATAAGCAGCAGCAAAAGAAACAAAAGCAACAAAAGTATCGTCAAACCAGCAATAACAGCAAATTTTGGGGATCTAGAGAAATCTGACACAATATTATTATAATCTAAAATATTCACTTTTCATCAGACTCAGGAAAACCAGCAGCCAACAGAAAATATTCCCAAGAAGAACCAGATTTTAGACTTAGTAAACAAAGAATTTAAGTCAGCTGTTGTAAGTAATTCAGAGAACTAAAGGAAATCATGACTAAAGTATCAAAGGAAAGTGTGACGATGATATATCACCAAATAGAACATCAATAAACAGACAGAAATTATAATAAGTAAACCAGTTAGAAATTCTGGAATTGAAAAATACGATAACCAGAATGAAAAATTCTCTAGAGGGGCTCACAAACAGATTTGAGCTTGTGGAAAAATGAATCTGAGAACTTAAAGATAAGTAAGCAGAGAATATCCAGTCTAAGAAGCAAACAGAAAACAGAGCAACAAAAACGGAACTGGAATGTTATAGAAAAGAAATAGGAGAAGGCTATTCTATTAACATATTAATCATATATGTTAATAGAATAGAGACATCAATATGAACTCATGTTTGGCTTAATACAGATACAGATGGTTATTTATAGAAATATTTACAAAAATAAATATTTATAAGATGTGTATATACATGGGTCAGCATACACACACATAATTCTCAGCTCTATCTGATGTGAAGGCCTAGAAGCAATGACATGCCAGTATCAGTAAACACATCTAGCACTCCAATGTTGATTTTTGATGCGATTCTTCAATAAAAGAAATCAGAGATCCTTGGAAAAATGGTTGATGGTTGATTATAGGACTGGTGCATATAGAAGATGATGTTGGAGCATCTTTTAGTGACAGAAAGAAAGGAAATGCCAAAAAAGAAAACACCTAATTGATGAGTATATGTTAAATGGATAGAGGAGCCATCTGAAAGTGCTCCCAATAGCCAAAGCTGGAAGATTTGAGCAACAAAATAAATAAAGTAGTATTGGATAATAACCCAAAGCATAAAATAAATATCCATGAGATCATACAGATATAAATTATAAAATAAATTAATTAAGAAAAAAGACAAGTATCCTTTGCAGAAGAATTCCAAATAATTTATGTAATTTATGTATATATTTCACTCTTAAAGAAATGGAGCATGTCTCCTCACTTCTTAAGTGTGAGTCTTGCATAGTAACTTTTTTCAAAAGAGTTCAGTATGAAAGGGAAAAGAGCAATTTTACAGTGAAGAAACTTAATAAACATTAACCCCTTTCATTAAACATATTTTTATTCTGATGTTTTCACATTTGGGACCTCGATAAGACTGCCCCTTCCAGGGCTAGCCAATTTCTACAGATAGTAAATGACTCTCTTGCAAATATGCCTTTCATAAACAAACCAACAAATCCAAGGCCCTTACCCCCTCTAGCTACCTCTTTTCTCCAGCTCTTACAGTCCATGGCCACTATCCTCTACACTAATCACCCCAGGGCCAGATACCAGACCACTAGAGACAGCCTCCACACCCCAGAGCCTACTGATATTATTCAAATTCACCAATCCAAAGCCTGATTCCCTTTCTTGGCCTGTTCCTTCCCGTGGAAACCACAATAAAGGCTCTTGCTCTTGTTTTCCCCTCACTTCGTGTGTCTCCTGATCAACACTGATGCTTCTACATGTGGCCCGAGTAGAATGTCATGATTCTTGTTTCCAGGGATCTATGAGTACAAAAACTTCTTTCTTCATGACAGTAATTTGCATGTCTGCATGTCTTACCATTCTTAATTAAAACAAATCCTAGGAAACCGGAAAAACTAGTGAAACAAATAAAAAAAAATCCTGGGTATATTTAACAGTCAGCCAGTTGATCAAGGTTAAATACTAACTCACAAATCATGTTGATAGTATGCACTGTTGATATAATGTTACAAGACTAGCACTAATTGTGTAAAGCCTCTGTTCTTTATCATGTGTGACCACTGAAGTATCTGCTCACTAAATTAGCTTAGTAGTCAGGTAAGATTTCCTTAAATGCCTGGAGCCAATAAGTCTCCTCACCTTTGCCAAGGAGCTCAGTATGTGTGTTGGAGCATGCTTTCAACACTCAGGTAGACAATTTATGACTCTGCCTTACCCTTCACTTCTTGCTTGTGCAAAGCTTCAATATCAGGCAGAGGTGAGGGCTCAGGGCCTTCTCAGGACTTTTTATTCCAATAAAAAGCAGAAATAGATTAAATAGAGCATAGGAAAACATTAGAAAAAATTAACTAACCCAAAAGTTGGTGCTTTGAAAAGATGAACAAAATTGGCAAAGCTTTAACTTAAATGACTTAGAAAAAAAGAGAGAAAATACCCATTATAAAATCAGAAATAAGGTTGAGACATTACTCCTGATTTTACAGAAATAAAAAGGGTTGTAAAGGATACTATGAACAATTAACTCTATGTAAGAAAATTAGATAATCTAGATGAAATGGGCAAATTCCCAGAAAAACAAAAACTATTCAAGAAACAAAAAACAAAATCTGAATAGATCTATAACAAGTAAAGAGATTAGATTAGTAACCTGAAATCTTATCGCAAGAAAAACTCAGGACCAAATGAAACCTGAACAAGATTGTTGGACTGTATCAATGTCAATATTCTGGTTGTGATATATTATAGTTTTGCAAAATATTACTATTAGAGGAAAAGGAGTGAAGTGCACAAGGAATATCTCCATATTATTTCCTACAACTGCATGTGAATTTGTAATTATCTTAATAAAACTTTTAATTAAAAAATGAAGGAGATGGAGTAAGGGGTAGTGTTCTATGTGGGCAAAACAGTTATGTGCAAAGGTCTTAAGGCACCTTCATAGAACTAAAGGATGGCCACAGGCTAGAGCAGAGCCAGAGGAGGAGTGTATCACAAAATGAAGGTGGAAAGACAGGCAACAGATAAATGCTTCAAGGTATGGTAAGTCCTGTTTTGAATTTTAACCATATTCCCAAGAAGAGCTACCTATAAATCTAGTTCTTCTTTCAATAAATCATAGTACTATTTTATTCTATACTGTTCTGTACTTTGCCACCTCGTAACTGGACTCCTACCACTATCTCTTAACTTTCCTTTCTCTTGTCAGTCCATAGTCCAGTTTATTCATACAAAAATCTCCAGAATTATATTTTGTATATTTCCATAATAATTTCTTTGTTAAAGAATTTATAACAGCTCTTGCTGCCTATCATTAAATTTCAACTTGTAGCCCAGTATTTAGGTTTCCCTTCCACCTTATATGTTTTTCTAACTTAACTTCATCTTATTATTTTCATAATTCCTTTATGGAAGATGTTAATCACTGTACTCACATCTTGCTCACTTCCATCTTCATGCCTCTGCATATTCATTTCACCTGTTCAGCATAACTTTCCTTTTTTTTTTTTTTAACCAATTCACATGCACTATATCTGTTAATTCCTGGACCAAACTCTCCTAAGTCGATTTTCTTGATCTGTCCCATACTAATTAGATTATTCCTTTATTTATTTTATTTATTATTTTTATGAGTTAAATATTAATATCTTTATTTTATAGATGATAAAATTTATGTTCAAAGAACTTAAAAAATAAATTGCCAAATTTTTCATCACTAGTTGATATTTGAGATTTCATTTGAATCAGATTTTTCTGATTGTAAGGCCTATTCCATTTTTTTTATTTTAGCATATTGTGGGGGTACAAGTGTTAAGGTTACTTACATTGCCCATGCCCCCCTCCCCCCTCGAGTAGGAGCTTCAAGCATGTTAGATTATTCTTTTATTTCATATCTTTTCAACAAGTCTTTGCATACACAGTATACATCCACTGCATACTATATTATCTTGGCACTGTTCATTAATTGCTAGGCAATGTGTGCTCATGTTTGATATGCATGTTTTACCTTTTTTTATAAATGGATTATTAATTAATCCATGGATTAAATGGATTAATTGAAGTCAAACATAAAAAAATACAACTAAAAAAAGAATTACTTGAAGTCTTCTTTTGTAAAACCCCCCAAAATATTATATACAGATGTGCACAGAAATGGTGTAAATACTTAATGAATAAACAAATGAATCAATGGTAAATCCATACTAAGACATTAACTTGCAATCATGGCTGAACATCAGAATCACCTTAGGCCTCATTTTCAGAGATTGAGTATTGGCATTGACAATTATAATTTTATAAAGCTTCACAGGTGATTATGGTTCATAACTAGTATTGAATATCACTAATATAAGTTAAACAGATCTCAGGAATGAAAAAAGTAACGCATAGACTGACAAAGCACTAAAATGAAATTTCTACAGAGTGTGTTATTACTCTGTTCCTCTCCCTATATAAAGTTTTGGTTAACATGGCTTGGCAAAACAATAAAGCATCCATTCAGAAATAGCTGGCAAATCTTTCCCTACTATTTACAAACTCCCCTTTCTCTGTCACTTTATTTCTTTGACAGCTCCCAAGCGCCAAGTTGCAAATCGCCCCATCTCTTTTGTCAGAGGGATAAGATCTTATAAATAAATTTATGATAGGTTGTGAGTGACTTATGAATTAGCACTTTCTTGCTATATAAGCATTTTAAAAGAAGCTATATATACAGGAGTGCAAGTAATATATCTCTGAAGGCAGGATCTTAGTCCATGTGGTACCTCCAGGGCAGATATTTTGAGGCATGGGAACTTCAAAACACCTCTCAAGTCATACCACAAGCTAGTGAATACACATATGGTAGTATTTATTAATATTTGTAATGGTGTCTGAAGGGAGAATTTAGGGGAAAAAAGGTTTAGTAGAGCTGGATGGCTCAGAATACCAGAACATCATCAACTAAGCTAAGGAATCTTTAGGAACTACTAATGGGAAATAAAACTCACGTTCACATTGCATTCAGTCATTACTAAATATTTACCTAGTGCCACATACTACACTATGATGTAGATATATTAATACTCTGCCCTCGAGAAGTTGACAATCTGATAGAAAGGAGATAGACATTTAAATGTATGTGAAAATAAAGAATTATATGTACTAAGAAAAGAAATTTGCACTAAACCCTCTTGAAAGTAATATAGAAATGAGGCATTTAACCCCAAATGTCAGTAATAGGGATGAGATATGAATAAAAATTAATCATGTGAGGGAGGAATGGTAGATGAAACATTCCAAGTAGAGGGAAAAGCATGTGCTTAGTGGATGGGAATATGAAAGAGCACAGCACATGCAGAAAGCACAAATCGTTAGAATATGGTTGGAGATGTAGGCTGGAGACAGATGACAAAAAGGCCTTGTTTACCAAACTGAGTAGTTTGAAATTTATTTTGAAGCAATAAGGATTTTAAGCAAAGAAAGGATAATTAAATTTATATTTTAGGCAGCAATGTGAATGGTAATTTGGGTGGGTGAATTGGAGAGGATGTTTAGTAGAGACTCAGAAGATCAATTAGGAATCTACTACAGTTACAGTAATTGAGGCTAGAAGTGAAGAGGGCCTAAACTAAAAGGATGAGAAAAAACAGACATTATAGATGTATTTTAAAAATAAAGACACACACATATTACATACATACATATGTGTATATATACATATTTAACAGGTGGGATTATAGGACTTGGTGATCAATTGAGTGTATGAAGTGAGGAATAAAGGACTCTAAGATGATTCCTAAGTTTCTCAACAATAGAATGGATGGTATCATTCGCCGAGATAAGGAAGAAACAAGATTTGGGGGAAAATTTTATTTGGAACATGTTGATTTTGAGTTGAGTATAGAATATACAAGTAGAAATGTCTGGTAATCACTTTGATAAAAGAATGTGGAGCTTAGAGACAAGTCTAAGATGAAGAGATTAAATGGAAAGTCATTAACATCAAAGGTACTGTGAAATAGTTGGCTGCAGATGAGGTCATCCGGGGAATATAAAATGAGAAGAAAGGATCAAGGATTCAGTACTGAGTACAGTTACTCCAGGAGTGAATACAGTGGTCAGAGAGGTAAGAAGAAATCCGAAAAGAATGATATCATAGAATGCAAAGGAAGATGTTTTTGAGGAGGCAGTGGTTAATAAGAGCAAACACTATAGACATGAATGACAGAAGAATTTCAACTGGTCTTGGCAACATGGAGATCACTAGTAACCTTATTAACAGTCTTTTTTTGTAGCTGGAGGTAGAGACCAGATGAGAGAGAGAGAGAGAGAGAGAGAGAGAGAGAGAGAGAGAGAGAGAGAGAGAAGTAAATGCAGTGAAGACCAGTATAGATTTCTCTTTTAAGAAGCTTGGCTCTGAGGGGGAAAAAGTGAGATAGGATGATAGCTAAATGTAAAGTTGTGAGTTTTTTGTTCTGTTTTGTTTAAAGAGGGAAACTGGACCCTGATTTAAAAACTTGACTTGCAGGAGGTATAACTTCAGGATTTTTTTAAGGGTCTGAAAAGAAGCTAGAAAAGAACCAACCCCCTAAATATTATGTTCACAATGAATTTTGAATGACTTTGAAGTAGGCAATTTTCCCCTTATACATACAATTACCATTATTCGAAGTAGGCATGCTTTATAAAGTTGTTGTAAACACTGAGTAAGTGAATATTCAACTATTGCTCCTAGGGGAAATACAGAATT